>QANT01000754.1:0-10120 GCA_003254885.1 Purshia tridentata
TAAACTTCTTATTACAACTGTTCAAGCTTAATTTACAAATGTAGTCCTTCTTCTGAACTTTACACTACTTTCTTCTCAAATCATAATCAATACAACATATAAGAGTATTACTGAAAGACATATTTATTTTTATAGGATATAATTTTAATAACATCCACTTATATAAAGATACATATATTAATTATACTATGTGTGGATAAATCAGTTATACTTAAAAATCTCTCGAATAATGGAGGTACCAAGCTGATACAAATATAAGTATAAAAGTGCAATTTTTAAATCGGAAGTACTAACTTGAAATTTGAGGTAAAATTAAAGTATTAAATTATAATTTACCTTTTTCTTTTTTCTTACAAAAGTTTACAGTTGAGCGCAATATTTGCAATAAAGAAGTTTTTATGGGCCAAGATTAAAAAAGAAAAAAGAAAAAAAAGAAGTTTACAGTTAGAGAATGTGCCTGCCTTCCTCTGTTTTTACGCGTCAGCTTCCCTACTCTGTCTACCGGTACCGGTATGTACAATACGTGGATATACATACAAAGAATTATATATTTCGCCATTTCCGCTTTCTTTTTTCTAGGAGCAGGGACAGAAGAAAGAAAAGAAAAAGAAAAAAAAAAGAAAAAAATTAATTCCTCATCGTTCTCTTCTCTCTCTGTCTCCTCAACCTTTGAATTGGATTGCATTGGATCAAATTTGTGGAGTGTTTGCGGAGGTCAATGGCGTCGGGTCTTCTCCGGCTTCTGTTTCTGTTATCTCTGATTGGTCTGTCATTGGCCGCCCTTGGCAAGGACTACATCTTTGGCGAGGATAAGGACCCCACCACTCCCTCCTGCAACAACCCTTATCTAATGGTCAATTTCTTTGATTTATATAAATATTTATTTGTTTTCATAAAATTGAATTCTTACTTTGTTGCTTTGGAATTTTATATGAATTTGTGAATGAATACATTTTGTTTTGGTGGGAATTGAATTGGGTTTGTGTTTTTCTTTTTTCTTTTTTCTTGCTAAAACCCCGTTTGTACTGTTTAATCTAATCTCAGGTCAAGGTTCAGAATTGGGTTGATGGCGGCAAAGGAAAAACATATGAAGGGGTTGGTGCAAAGTTTGGGGCTTTATTGCCTTCTGAGGTTGAAAAAGGCCTCAGATTGCCTGTTGTTCTCTCCAATCCCTTAAATGGCTGTTCCGCATCAACTTCAAAGGTTTCACATTGTTTTTCTTAAATTGAAGCTTTTTGTAAGTCACCTTAAATGTGGATTGAAAACCATCCTTGTTAATCACCTTAATGTAGAAACAAAATAGTCCTTGAGGTTCTTGGAAATGATCAAGCATCAATGTCTCTTGAAAATCATTGTATCAGATGAACCCATATTGAATTTTTGAAAAGCATTTGGGTGGATACGGTTCATTTTTCCCTCTTGCAGTTATCTGGAGCTATTGCCTTGTCCACACGTGGGGATTGTGACTTCTCTGAAAAGGCACAAGTTGCACAGTCAGGAGGTGCTAAGGCGCTGGTGGTGATAAATAATGAAGAAGGTTGTAATTTTCAATGCACTTAAACATGCCTTCAGCATTTTTTAGTTTGAATAACTAGCACTCCTGTTTTTAAGTAAAGTTATCATGTACTTGGAGTCGCAAGTAAAACTTGTGTTGTAGGTACGTTTAGAGCTTTGATGCAGCACCGCAAAGAGCTGTAATATAATTTATGAAAAGTCAGATGCAAAAGTCGTTCAAGAAAGCCCCATAAGGAAGGGAATATGGCTGGTTTGTTGGAAATGATGTTAGCTAGTGGTATTATTGAGTTTAGGAGTGAAGGTATTGTTGTATTGTGATTTTTCTGGTGATGAGTTAGGTTTGATGCTTGATTCATCCATCCATTTTCTCTACTAATTTCTGACCTTCTAGGTATATTTAACTATATTTTCATGCAACATACTTTAGGAATCTTACTCTTTGTTCAAATGCCACTTCTAAGTCAAAATTTTCTTCAAAATGCATCTTATTCTTTTTTTCTCCAAGGGGCTTTCCTGGAAGGCCATAAGAACCATCAAAGCCCTTGTTGTGCAAACAGCTCAGCTCAGCTCAGCGCAATCCTGCATTCACCTTTTACTTTCTGAATAGTGATATTTCTGATACATGTCCACCAAAAGGAAATTTCATTATCCACCTTCTGTTTCTTCTGGTGCTTAGTTGACAATTTAAAGCAGCTAAAAAATTCTTTATTTTCTAGAACCATACTAAAAATGTAGTACATAGAGTCCAAAAGTCATTATACTATCTGTTATGCTTTTGAACTTAATAAGTCGGTTCAAGCTTATTGAAAATTGTTAGTTGAATGAGTTTTATCTGCTTACCAAAATTATGTGCGCACACACACACACACACACACCTACTCTTGGATAAGTATGTCCTCATTTTAAGAAAAGTAAGGGATTACTCCGCAATGTCCACTGAAATGTGGCCCAATAATTCAAACCATTAAACTTTTAGGTTTCCTTTGAAGAATTATCCTTGTAAAAAATCAACAGATTTTGAAACTGTTCAATTGTCTAATTGTTGTCAAATACGTAGATGAACAAATTTTGAAGATAAACATAGACACACTAATGACGATAATAGGATGCCTAAATGAGTTTTAATTTTGCTGAATTTTTCCTCAGATGATCCTCGAATGATAACCCAAAAAATGGATGGTTAGACAGTTTGACAAGATAACTTACTTCCAATTGGAACCATTGATCATTTGAATAATTGTTTAAATATTGTGTCCAATAGAAAGCTTGGTAACATAACATACTAGATATCTGGGAAGGGAACATTACCATATATGTGTGTTAAACAAGGCTCAGTAAAAGATCCTTTGTATCAGAGAACAAAGCTTTTATTTGGAGCGATAAATGACAAGGTTTTGATTCTGATATTATTGTCTGAAGTTCTTCTGACCAATTTTATGCGCTTGCTCCCTGGGAAAAGTTATATTTCTTCAAGGTGTAAACTCATCGAAGTTCAGCATTTTGCAAGTGCAGTATGCTTAGGGTGAAAAAAAAAAAAAAAANNNNAAAAAAAAAAAAAAAAAAAAGAATCTGAAATTTGGTTGGTTGGAGAGTCTTAGAACAAAAGAGAAATCACAATTTCGAAAAGAGAGTATGACTCAAAATTTTGTTTTGTTTTCTTTCATTTTCTTATGTACCAAACAGTTGGTGTAGACATTTAATTTTAAGTTCTGATTGGCAAAGAGTTAGTTTAGATATGTAGTTGGAAGAATATGGTTAACAAAACCCAAAATGAAATTGTAGATCATAGAATCAGAGAAAAAATTTTCTGTTTTGTGATAGAAAATGGAGAGGATGATTTTTGTGGTTCTGATTGCTCCAATATTAGTACTAGGGGCTAATAATGGTACTATAAACATTATCTTCCACTGAGTACAGCTAAAAATTTGATATTTTCAAGAGGACTTAAGTAGAATACTGATTTGCTTCTATACTATATTTTTCCAACCTGAAGGGTAAAGTGTATTTTTTTATTTTCCTCCTAAAATACTATGTTCTGATGCTTTCTTCCTTTTGTTACAGATCTTGCCATGATGGGTTGTCCTGAAAATAGTACTTTGGATATTTCTATTTTAGTTGCGATGATTCAAAAGTCAGATGGAGAAGTGCTCAAGAAATCTGTTGAAGATGGAAGGAAAGGTTAACTTTTGATATTTACTGTTTTTTGTCAAATTCTTTACCTTCTTGAAATGTGGTTAGTAGTGATATATAGAACATAATAGGAAGATGGCACACTGATGGAGGACAGCAAGGGAAGTCTGATTTATGGATTCTATAAAGGGCATTTGATAGCAAGAGGGTTTGAATTGATAGAGGTTTCAGAAGGGGATTAGATAAAGTCTTCAAGAGCAGGTTGAGTTAGGGCGTTCAAGTTTAAAAATTTAGGTTCAATACAACGCCTGATGGTGGCAGGGAAATCAGTGGAATATGCAGAAAATGAAGTTGGAAAGTAGAAGACAAGAGTAGGAGACAAGAAGAAGAATATAACCAAGGCACAAGGCACAAGGCACAAGGATAAAAATATTGATATTGCTAGATATTTACTGAAGCATCGGTAAAAAATAAAAAAATGATGGATATTTTCTTTAAAACATAAAAATCTGGAATGAAACTTTAGGACATGTTATACCAATCAATTATGCATAAATTAGACCTGTAAATTTTAAAAAATGGTATATTGATGTTAAATACATGGCATGTATTGTAAAAACATTGTACACCAGTGACCTACATTTTCATAGCTTACGTATATATTTTGTATGTATTAGATATATATCAAATTATTTATTTATTTATTATTCATTGCATAGAACATATTTATATAAGTTTTATATTAAATGGGATTTAATTATTTAGTGTAATTCTTCTTCATTTAGTGTTATTTGTATTGAGTGTCTTTTGTGTTTTTGGTTGAGGTTGTCACATTGGTTTGATGGTTTTCTCTTCCATATTACTTGTAGTGTATATATATATATATATATTTTTAACAAAGTATGTGCTTCTTTTTGAAAAAAGAAGAAAAACATGCTCCAATAGTCTCAAAACAAAAATATCTTGAGTGTTTTTGGCTACAGACAATTTTAGTTGGAACACCATATCTAAATTTTATACCCTTGGATCATATACATCCTCCAGGATGACAAATGTCAGGCTGTTAAAATGTAGCTTATTTATATACGATGATTTGTGTGTCAACTGGCCTAGTAATGCAGCAGCCTTATCTTGATTAGGGAATAATTATCCATTGTGGAAACCCAAGGCCACACCTCGTAAAGGGTGTATCCTTAGTGGATTTCACTATTTAAGTACGTCTATTACATTGTTTTCAGTCTATATTTATCAGAGTCCAATTGCTGTTGTCGTTGTTTGTTTATTCATCTACTTGTGTATAAGCACGTATATGAAATGCATTTGCATGTTATATATATCGATAGTTTTCTTTACATATGCTTGTACTTTTCAATCCTCAAGTTTGTTTTATGCGATAATATATATGGTTAACTCTTGTAATTTTATTAATGCAGTGGAGCTTCTATTATATTCTCCCAAGCGTCCAGTGGTGGACTTATCAGTTTTGTTCTTGTGGCTGATGGCTGTTGGAACAGTAATACTTGCCTCACTGTGGTCGAAGATTACTGCTTCTGATGAAAATGACGAGCGCTATAATGAGCTAGCAGAAAAGGTTTTTTACATACAAGCCTCAATTCGTTGTCTTAAAATTATGTATTTGTGATTTAAATGCTTTTCTCATACTGATTTACATCACTTGAACTTGGCTTTTACATGAAATACTGTGTGATGGTGAAATGATATTTTAATGAAAAAGAATATGAAGAATTCCTCTGGCTATGTCAACTCATCTAAATTGTTGTCAGAACTCAAAAGAGAGGATACAATACTATTGGCTACTCTTAAGTACTTCATTTGTCTCCACGAAAAGTGTGTTTCTCATATTGCTTTCCGGAGGTCTTTTATTGAAGGGACTGAATGAGTTAAATTCACCAGATAAAATTCAATTTCACTTGGTTGATCTGTTGTTAGTGTGTTGTTCCTTGAGATGATCATGTGAGAGCTGAGGACAGTTCTTGATGAGTATTCTTATTGTGGGGCAGGCAGTTTATAATCTTAACCTATTACGTAGATTATTACTCACTTATTAACATACACGGTAGTTACAGAGCTTGTGCGATTCTTTTGGTTCCCTTCTTCAGTTGCATTTAAATATTACAATATTTAAAAGCTGAAGAGTAAGAACAATTTCTATTTTCTTTGTCACTAATTTTTTATTTCTTATCCAAAATGTGCAATATATGAAAATTTTTTATATTTGATTTTGGAAGTGGAATTGTCATTGAGGAGGATTATTAATTGAGAAAGAGGTGATAAGTTTCTAGATCCTCTATTCAAGTGAGGGAGGTGTGCCTATGAGACTGAGAATTCAAGGTTTAGAGCAGTGCTTTCAAAGGCTTCATCAAAGCATGCGTTGAAGCAAGACAACAGAGAAATGCCACAGGCATTCTCTGATTCGGTAAAAACCCTAGAGGCATATGCATTTTGGGCAAATTGTTTTCTTTTTTTGTTGTCAAATGCCTAAGGCCAAACTACGGCTGTTGGCCCAGGCTTTTTAAAAGACAAAGAAGAGTATCGGACAACTCCAAATAAAAAGAGTGAAGTCTGAAACCCCTGTTTAGATGAAAATATTTGGGTTTAAAATTTATGCATTTCATGGCTATAGATTTGAAATCCGTGGATTTTGAAATTCGTTGTATGGCTGCGCCTATGCTTAAGAAAAGAAAACAAAGTGAAAAACATTATATGCTTATTTTCTATTTTGAAATGTTCTATGTGGAGCCTTAGTTTTCAATTGTAAAGACATATATTGCTGTGTTTCCTATTATTTCCAAGTAATCAATTTTACAGTTTGACTCTTCTGATACTGTATACTGTGATGTGAGAATGGGAAAGAGTATTTACATTTGCTTTGATTGAATAGGAATCTTCTACTGCTGGAACAGCGAAAGACGATTCTGAGAATGAAGTCATGGATCTTAGTGTGAAGGGTGCTGTGTTTTTTGTCATAACAGCATCCACTATGCTGTTGCTACTGTATTTTTTTATGTCTACTTGGTTTGTCTGGGTGCTGATCATACTTTTCTGCATTGGTGGTATTGAGGTAAAATGATTATTTCTGTTATTTATTTTTTTCTTGATCAAATAGAATACTACAAAGTAATGAGAATGAAAAAAACTGACTATGAACAGATGGAAGATTTGCTCCTTGGTTCACTTCTCATATCATACGTGATTTGATTTTAAGAATGTGTCTATTAGTGAAATATTGGGCATTGGGAATTAAAATTCATAGAACTGATCCTTTTGATCTGCAGAATGCTGGATAATGCATTTTATGAAAAGGATGGAAGAAATGTAGAGAATACTGTCTTTCCCTTTTTCATATTATAACCTTTTTGATACCTATTCTTCATTTCTCTTAATTTTCGAATGCCATTTTTCACCCTTTATTTTGAATTATTACTTGAGCAGTTATGTCAGTGGTATGGTTGCAGTATTAAAAAGCTGTTGTGAGAAGGGAAAAGACATTTTTTGAACATCCAGTCATTCATTTTTATTGGAAAGCAGAAAAAAAATGGAAAAAGAAGAAATCAATTAGAGCATAAATTAAGAAGAAAATGATCTGATATACTCTGATACATGCCCACTTTAATTGTGCTCTCAAATGTGTTCTTACTCCTCCTTTGTGTGGTTCTATAATATTATTACTGGTTTATATTATGTCAATTAACTTATGCGTGTCAGATAATTGATGTATCTTTTGGTTACAGGGAGTGCATAATTGTATCTTAAGCCTGATTCTGAGGTACAGTCGACATTTGTTTCCAATTTGTACTAAGTCAAACCCACCCTCTCTACATTGTTTGTAATAATTATTTAAATCAATGTTTCTTAATTTTCTTATTCCTTGTTGAGCAGTAAATGGAAAAACGGTGGACTGAAGGCAATAAATTTGCCTCTTCTTGGCGAGGTGTCTGTTCTCTCACTTGTTATATTATTTTTCTCTGTGGTGTTTGCAATTTTCTGGGCTGTAACGCGGCGGGCATCATATTCATGGATTGGCCAAGATACTCTTGTAAGTTTCAAGTTTTGATATCTGTGTGCTAGGCTAATTCTATTGTGCATGTAAATAAATTACCTGCAGTTGCGGAAATTTGAATCTTTTTGATTGCTGAATGCTTGTTCAAATAGAGTGGTTGGATGTCCAGACTATTGAGAGTCCGTCTTTCCATTCTACATTTCAGAACATTTCTAATGGTCATACCTATTGTTTTGGTAATAGAAGGTAAAATGAGTTACTTTTTACTGTGGATGTCTTTTGTATTTATTTTATGAAGAGAAACAAGTATTTTATGAATCAACTAAAAAACTGTACAAATTTCTCCCTTTTTTTATTTTTTATTTTGAAGAGAAAGAAACTTTTTATTGATCAACAAATTTTTTTTTTTAAGAGAAAGAAAATAAACTTTTTATTGATCAACAACTTGACCAATACACACAATGGACAAGATGTCCATTATCTAGGAAAACAAATCAAAAGTAGACAAATAAACTAAGCCCTCACAGCCCAACATCAAATCTATCTAAGTGCTGCCTTCCAATCTATTTACTAAGTAAGGAAAAAAGTTTATACCAAAACAGTTTCATATCTACACCACATTTTTCCATCACCAACTTAAAACCTATTACTGTAAACATAAAATTCTTGACATTTATATGGAAACAAACCTGTGCAAGTGAGCCTTCAGGCGCAGACAAACCATAGAATCTCAATGACACATCACAGTAGGTACTCCGATGTTTAAACTTGGTTGACACTTGAAGTTGCTCAAATCTACAACACACAATCTCGGTATGATTTATATCGATGATACTAGCTGCAGCCCGACCGATGGAAACAGTTACCAGAAAACGGATCATATTCTGTATGTCCTTTCCTGAGTGTGATGTCAATGCTTCATCTGGCTGGTAACTCAGTAACTTATTTATTGCCTGCCATTCCTCTTTAGTCAGTCTTTCTTCCGATAATTGTGATCCCTCAGAAGCATCCACAGCAGCAGAATCTTCAGCAGGTGTATGCCTGGGGATCAAAAAAAATAAATAATAAAAAAGTGAAACTATAGAAAGTGGTGCAGAATTTAGCAAATGGAATTTACATAGCTTAAGCACAGCACAAAAAAAGATTGCAACGGTGGAGTTTCGACTAACCATCTAAACGAAAACCAGCTTTTCTTCTTGAATGTCCTCTGTTCAGCTGCTTCCTTGGATTTTACAGATTCCACCTTTGCATGTGCAAGTAACCTAAACAATACATGCACCATATATAATTAATACGACATCAAGTATAGAATATATTTTTATCATTTATATTATTAGTGAAATGTTACAAGAATAGGGAGAATTGTCCATTTCAGCAAAAAAAACCCAGATAGAAATATCCCAAATATGTAGAGATGCTAAAGATATAAATCCAGACTTGAAAGGAGAAGTAAGATTCATAAATCTCAGAATAATTAAAAATACACAAGACAAAATTGTCCTCTCCACATCAGAACCTAGCTTGACATTCAAGGATAACTTTGGGATGGAAGACAAAATTCAATAGTTTCCCCAGTTGTATCAATTTGAACCAAAAAATATAATTAAATTCCTTATGGATCCCAAGACTAGACAAGTTTAACCAAACTCAAGTAGTACAAGTGATCTTCCTTTGAACTTGAAATAATAACAACTATGAAGCATATGGCCAAGTTTAATACAGAACTTTTAATAAAGGAGCAGGTACACATGCATCCGCTTAAATATCAATGAAGTTAAAAGGTGGCTAAATCATTTACCTCCATAAAAGAATTACTTTAGAATCCAGATCTTTCTCAATTTCTCTAATTTTTGCATTATCAACATTTGACAAGTTTTGCAATGAACCAGCATACAACTGAATATAACGGCGGCGAAGCTGACAAAGATCCCGAATGCGGTCCCACGAGAATCGATAACTGGGTTAAGAAGACAGGCATTAAGTCAAAACCAACTCTAGCAGATTCATAAGTAACATCTCCAATTTTCAATGCACATCCCAAAGCACATGGTGAAAAGATTCACCCATTCTTCCAAAATTTAAGCACACTCTTCAACTCAAGTAAAATAATTCTGTTGATACTATGACAGCAATATGTATACAATAACATATGCATATATATATACAGTAATTCTCTATGCAGGACGTCTGCACTTTCTTTTTTCTTTTTCTTTTTTTACCGACGCCAGGTGCTGAGCGATTGGCAGTACATTTTTGCTTCTTCCCCGAGTGCTCGGCACTAGTTTTTTGACTTTATGTTAGATTTTAACTTTGGGATTTTGGGTGGAGTAAAAACCTATCATGCAGCCTCCACAAATCACATTCTACACCCTAAGAGGGATACCTATACCCTCGATCGCTCAGCTGTTATAAAGAAAAATTGCCGAGCGCTCAGTGATGAATGTCCACAAAAAA
>QANT01000754.1:10148-62555 GCA_003254885.1 Purshia tridentata
AAAAAAAAAAAAAAAAAAAAAAAAAAAAAAAACAGACGCGTCCATCTAAGAGAAAGTGTATATATATATATATTCTATCAAGTATTTAGTAACATATATATTACCACATTTTCTTCTGCTGCAGGCTTGCTTGAGCAGCATAACGCCACCACAAATAAGGACTCTCTGAAACTGTCATGACAGGTCTCAGATGGGAAACTTCAACATATGTCTTGTATCTTGAAACAACTTCCAATAGTTTTATCCAATCACAATATTGCGACTGAAAAACCAAGCGAAAATCAGTTCTAGCACAATTCTTTTATGGGAATATGAAAAAGAAATCGACACCTCAAATTATCCCTCTTGGAAAGCTGAGAAAAGCAATTTAACTAATAATTTTTTATAAAGAAAAATATTTTACTAGTATTACAATGGAACAGGACTAGTGGACCAGTAGTCGACCATGTAAAATACAAGCATGAAAATCTAACCCCAAAAAAAAGCCTATCAAGCATTATAAAAAAATTAATAATAATATTAACTTCAAAAAGTTATTGTTTTCTCAATAGCAAAACAGGTGTGAGCTGGGATGCAAAGGATAGAAATAAAATCAAAACCAAGATAATTTAAGAGAAGTAAAAGTTAAACACCTCTGTAATTGTTAAAGAAACATCACTCAGGACAAGAGAAGCCTTCTCAAACGGCACCTCTGGATCATTTCTTTCTTGATTTCCAATGCGGTGATATTTTAGAGCTCCATTTATAGGCGACACCAAGTACTTGCGATTTACAGCCCATACAGACACCATTCCACGGTCATCAGCAGGTTCATTTATACCGTCTTCAAATATCTAGTAAAGCATTGATGCAAAGAAAAGAGTATAGGAGAACTTTTAGGCAGTACAGTAATATTTGGTTATGCTAGAACACATTTCCAACAGTGGATGCATTTAATAGAAAAAAGTAGACTAGCTAGTAATACTTCAGCATAAGAACCAACCTCAACCCATTCCTTAGGAGTGAGATCTTCCCATCCCTTGTCTACCTTCCATGGAACACTATCAGAATCATGATACATAGCAAGCCTCTCAAGATGTAATGACTGTCAAAAAGAAAATTATTTGTAGCCCAAATAAGATTAACCATAAAAATTACATGTACAGGCATAAAATAATAAATAAAGACAAAAGAAACAAAACAAAAACATCATCAAAAAATGTTTCCAAAGCATTATTAAAATTTAGGGATGTTCCATTTAGTGTGATTCATCTTGGTTGGTCTGCTGTTTTGTGCTAAGTATGGGTGTTTTAGATTCGTTAGAAACTGAAGCCCACAAAGACACCCAAACTTTAACCCTATTCTGATAGATGTTAAAATGAAAAGGATGGTTACTCAATAAACCAATTAAAGTGGGGCATGAGAACATTCTAGAAAAAAGTTATTCTGTACTCCTAAGTATTTTCTATATAAAAAATAGGTTCCATTAGCACACATAAATTTCTACAACGATAACAAACTATTTCTCTATTATACATTTTAATCTCGACAAAAATTTTATTTTTATTGGTAGACATTTTTATCAAAAATGACCAAGAAGGAGCAACCCAAGTAGACAAGAAGAAGTGGACCACCAAACAGAGCCAAAACTAGGAGTGCAAAGAAGCAAAGCAACCCAGAAAATTATACAAAGTGGAATTTGCATTTGTGATCCACAGATGAAGCATTCTCCAAAAAACAAAAAAAACAACCAGGATCCACAAACAAAAATGACAAGGCTAACCTTCCGCAACTTATCAAGAGCACCACTGGTGTCAAAAGTTTCATTCCCTTTTTCATCCATTGTAACAGCAGCAAGCTTGGCTAAAGTGACACCCGCACAAAATGGATTTCCTGGATTACTACAAAACAAACAGTTGTTTTTACAAGCATACAGAGAGCATGCTAGGATTAATACAATTCATCTAAAGAGCAAGAAGGTATAAATAAATTGAGAGTAAACAAAATTTTTAAAGATTTCAGACTTTTAAAGAAACTAAGGCAGCACATTTTACCAACCTGACTGAATCCTCATATCTTATATGTACATTGCTAATTGATATCTTTAAATTTCCAATAATAGTAGCAATAAGGGAACCTAGCCATGAGTTTCCAGGAGGTGACTGCAAAAGAATCAGCTGTCAACTGAACCGCTAAATTCTGTCCCAAACAATGGGAATGAAATTACACTACCTATTTAACCTAAAAAGCAATGAAAATTATACCAATAAAACAACTAGCAAAATAACTACATCAAAAGTATGCAAGAGAAAGTTCAAAGAAAGATCAAGAATCCAAAAATTTAATATAATCAAAATAAAACACATATAATGATAATAGAAGGAAAATGCTAAGTGTACTGTAAAAATTTAGGTCACAAACTCAGGCAGATGTCACATGTATCATACTACCTCACATTTTTTTTCTTTTATTATAAGAAACACAAATTTTATTAAGAAAACAAACTTAATTCCATACAAATGGATGAGCAGTCCATAAGACATCTAAACAACAGACAAACCCCAACTAAGTAATCAGTGGATAAAGCCAAAAAAAATATATGGACCAAATTTCACATTCTCAACAAGGCAAGTGTACTGTTCTTATAAAAATAAAAAAAAATAAGATGTACAGTTAGCCGTATAAAAGCGTGAAATCAGACCATGAGACAATCATGAAATAATCCAATAACAAAGGGAAAAAAAAATTGAGAATACAATAAGTAGAACTTAAACAACATAGATTCTTCAATTGGCGAAGCATAATATCAAGGCATAAAAGCCAGATACAACTGAGAAAGGTAAAGTTTTAATTTACAAATTCCCTAAATGCATCATGATAGACACAACAAGTATTGAGAAGAGCTGCTACAAAAAGGTTAAGGATGCATAATAAGTGTAACCAATAATAGATGCCCAAAGAAAAAGTGTAAAAGAATTAAGAACCATACACTCCCTAGCTTTGATTTTGATATTGCTTCAAGAGTCGCTGACTCTGTTTCCTGCACGCAATATTATAATAAAAAATCTAAATATTCGATCATGGATTAAATCTGCAAAATTCTCCTGTATGCAATGAAAAGTACAATTTAAAAGTTATGTTAAAAAATCAAAGTTGTATATCATTTTTTTCTTTGATAACCATGACCAGTAAAAATGAACACCATGATAGGGTTTCACTGTGAATGTATAAGAAAACCCACTAGGACATAGGTATGCCGTATGCATTTCTTGCATGCACCTTTTGTTCATTATTCTTTTATCCATCAGTTGATCTTAATTACCCACCTGGTTATTTTAACCTTGTATAGGCCAGTCACACTATACTGTCAATTCTCAAAGCTCTTTCAATTCTGATCATCACAATATGTATTTTTTTTACTTTCCAACTTTAACCAGTTGTTTGGTATGAAATTACAATTCCATAAATTTCACCTCTATCTGTTGAAGTTTAGCTTCAAATAGTTTTTCCCTGTCCTCCTACAAAACAAAATTAATAATAGTAATTAATGTGATGATGATGATGATGGTAGTACAGGACATAAGAAAAGAGACATTTAACAACATGCAATAGGAATTTAAATTCTTCACACTAGAGAGAAATCACCCTACCTTGAGAGTCCGGCCATCAGTAACAGGATGTGCGAGAATAAACACACGGTCAATGAGAACAATCACAGGCTCTTTGCCTAAACTTTTCCAAGGAACCTACAATTTATAAGAGAAATAAGGAAATTAAGGACATCAACAAGAAGAGTGAGCATACGATCAAAAATTAAGAACCAAAACCCAACCACCGAGCAAGTAGTGAAGACAGTTGCTACCTTTAATGTAATGGTACCAATAAAACCAGCTTTTACAGTGACTGGAAGTTTTAGTGAGTTCAGAGCCTCTGCCTTCAATTTCAAATCTTTGAGAACAACATCACCTGTTAATTAAAAGGAGATTTGAATATAAATTCATAGAAAAAGACCAACCATTAATTTGAAACAAAGGGCCATATGTATCAGCAAGTCATTCTAAACCACTCTATACAGTACATGTTGCACATACAGTAAGCAGATTGCTTAAAAGTTCCACAAACATTATTTCAAGATGTGATAATCTTAACTAATTAGGAAGGAAGGATGAGAAAACACATAGCGCAAGCACACTAAAGTCATAATACAGACCTTTCCAGACACTGATTCTTAGGGCTTCAGCTGAGAGTCCATGGACATATTCCCCCAAATATCTTCGAAGCAAATGCAGAACCTACCAACAAAGAATTATAAGTCATGATTTCCATCTAGTATTTCTAGATATGATCAAGTATACATTTCCATTGGTGCTTAAACACAAATCTCTTTTTTCATATGGCAAGCATAAGGTTCTTTTAGTCTTAAAAATGCACAAACCATTCGGTAGTGGAGTACCAAACTTTTATACTAGTAACCACGAAAATTCTCAAGATGCGCACTCAATCACGTAAAGGATTTAAACATTCTAAAGAAACTGATAAACCAACTCTTCACTGTCACACTAAACTCAGGTCTGTGTGTTCAAACTCGTTACGTGACACGGTGCCCCATCAACTAATTCACCAAATGAACACTTAAATGGTAAAAATACTGAGTTCTTTGAGTAATCGGGATTCCATAACACTTGGGAAACGGCAAAAATTCAAAGATGAAATAATAACAATCCGGAAAATCCAATAACTAAAGGACTTTTCTCAAATTGCAATAATC
This sequence comes from Purshia tridentata, assembly GCA_003254885.1. Classification (NCBI taxonomy): domain Eukaryota; kingdom Viridiplantae; phylum Streptophyta; class Magnoliopsida; order Rosales; family Rosaceae; genus Purshia; species Purshia tridentata. Next base: position 14,896 of record QANT01000754.1, read on the forward strand.
AAACAAGCTAGCGCAACCAAATAGATTAAATACAGCACCGACATAGTCAAATTCATCGGGTTAACCATTCAAATTGGAAGAAATAAAATTAATAATTAAAAAAAACAAAAAGCCTTACGTGTGCTTCAAACATGGTGGCGAATCGAACCGATGCTAATCGGCCACGACAGACCGGAGATTACAACCTCAACAATATGTAGACTGGAGCTGATCGGCGACCGAGCATTGCCATTGATTAGAAAATCAGTAAATCGCAATGCGTCAGGTCAAATTAGGATTTGGAAGCTCAAACCCTTTTTGCAGACGCAGAGAGAAAGAGAGAGAGAGTGGGAGATACTGGGAGAGAGAGAAAAGCGGACGGTTTGAAAGGAAATGGCATCAATGAGAAAGAGGAAGAGCAACAAATAATAAGGACAATTTGTGTAGGAACCAGAAGCGGTAACGAGGCGTGTGTGAACGTTTTATAGGTACCCGGGAAATTTATGCAATGGTAGGTACTCCTTCAGGTGCTTTTGTTTGTTCAGGTGTATTTTCTTTTTGTCAATGTAGCTGCTAGCCCTTTCTTATTTGTTTTATTAATAGATTTTCCAAATAAAAAATAATAATCAAAAAACAATATTTCAGACTGAAATTTCTATGCGTTATGAACTTATGACTACTAAAATTTGAAACCTATATGTTTCCAATTTTTGGGACATTTTTTGATAGAATTTTTTTTAGATTTATTTTTTGGATTGATTATCTGCATGTTTCTATTTGCACAATACAATAAAAAACTTTATCAACAAACTATAAAGTAAACAATTATAATGAAACTCATTTCAAAAACAAATATAATGAAACATATAGGAGGAAATAATATGCAAACTCAGAGGAAATATTTGTGCGAACAAAAGTAATATATAGAGAGTTTAAGCAAAATAACTCATGCATATGATTTTGAAATACACCACAATTATGTTTTTACAATTAATTTTATTATTTTATAATTTTTACCCTTAAACTAACGAACGTTTGAATTAATTTGACGAAATAGTCTTATTTAAACTTAAATGAAGTAAGTTATAACACTCGATTCATCATATAAGTTTGAGTCATTTTCCTCAAATGTTTTGTAATATATATATAAGAGGAATATCTTTAAAAAATAAAATAGACTTGTATATATTATGAAGAGATCAAGTTTGAAGTCACTAGAAAAATACATCTAATTTGAGGCTACACGAATTGATTCGTTAAAAGCTACTTAATAAGTTATATTATATGTTAGATATCTCACATTGTTATTATACAGTTAAATTATACAATGTGTAAATTTTGGAAAATCCTTTCTAATAAGTCGATTTCTAAGAATAAATTAAGTCTACAAGGCTTTATCTTTATATTTGAATCAATACAAAATATGAATTTATGTAGTTTTATTTTAGGTAGATAGACTCAAAACACAAATTATTGATTGTCACATTAAACAAATGGACATGATTTTGAAATAAACCACAATTATGCTTAATAATAATTTGTCAATTTGATGTGAATTTCAATCACATTTGTGTATCATGCCAAGATAATGATGCAATTACTATTTATCGATACATTAGCTAAAGTTATGGAATGAGTCACGATTATGAATCGGTCCAACCAATTTGAAGTCAGCCGTCCTTTCAAATTAAAATAATAACCGAAATAAATAAAACAACTTAGATCAAATAAAAATATTAATGAATATATCGCAAAACATCATTGACAATTTGACATGATGTATGGTTATGTGACACGTATAATTATTCGGTCACTAAGCTCACTACCTCAGCGCCAACATTAAGCCATCCGAATTAGTGGCCCAAATCGTGAAAAGCTTTGCGTATGCTAAAAGTAAAAGCCGATCAGGCTTGGTTTCCCTTTTAGATCATGAGACTCATGGCCCAACAGGAGTGTCTAATGGGCCTTCTAAGATCACAACAATTTCGACCCAAAAAGAAGAAGTCATGTGTGTATTTTTTAAGCAGGCCTCTTTGCACAAAATAGCCCATTCGAAGTTGCTAATAAAGGCTGACCCACTTATAATGAGCCGAGCGCTCGAGATTCAACATTTTGACATTTTGTATCCGCAATAAAAAATATTTTGTTCACTACTGATGAGCATTACTACCATGCTAGATACCTTCAAGTGACGTGTCAAAAATCTAATATGGTGGTGAGCAATGCACTCATTCACAAAAATATCTGGCATTTACACTTTATGCACCATTCTCAACTTTTTTTTTATCCCAACACCATTAGCAACTTTAGAATTCAAAATTCCTACATTTGGTATCACATCCATATATTTGATATTCAACATTTTTACATTCGAACATTTACTTTGGTATTCTCCTTTCATACCTTTGGCATTCTACTATTCATACTTTTACAGTTTTACTACTCAACTTTTGTAACTTTCGGTACTATTCACCTCTTTAATTTTAAATATTGGTATTCAACATTCGAATGTTTGGTATTCAAAATTTGTATATACTTTTAATATTGATACCTTTGTTGTTCAACACTTTAACATTCTATCTTTCTAATTTCTAAAGGCTTTTCTACATAACCTAGCAACCTATTGGGATGTGAAAAATAACGCTACTATTGGTAGGGGGAAGAATTATTTAAGAAAATTATTGTCATAGTTGTTGGGTAACTCAGCTAGAAAGGCCATAAAATTATCCACAATTCACTTAAGTTTGATTCCTCTTCTCCAATTTTTTTTTTAAGCACCACCTATATATACAATATTTGTAATTAAATCGGTTGAAGTGTAGTTTTCGCCCTTCTCACTTTTATTTTATTAATCTTATGGCAGTTGTAACATCAAATATGTTGACATAAAATGACCAATTCCGTGACTGCCAGCTCCTATAAGATTTTCACAGCAGTGAGCCTGTGACTAACCCAAACAAGACAACCTGCAAGCATGAAGCATATTTTTCAATGAAACTACAGAATATAGCTTGAAAACCAGGACAAGTATTGCAATAAATTAGAGTAGTATACTTCTCTGATTATCACACATTTCATTTCAAATGGCCAGATTTCTGAAACAATATTAGAACAATGATTGGTGTTTTTAGATTAAGTTTAATTTCATTTCAAAAGTGACATATTAGCAATGAAGATAAATATGAGAGACCAGATTGATACAACCCATAATTCATATATTAAATTAACATAGGAGTCAGGAGTCAAAATTTAACTCATTTTGAAAAAATTTTCTCAAAGTTTAATATAATGAGTCAATAATTAATTTATTTTAGCATTTTACAAATTTGATTGTGCAACGATTATAGTATACAATGTCCCTTACAATTACGGTTGCTAAAAAATTATCCATTATTTAAATAAGTTTGTAGGTATGCGCCATCTTTGAAAGATAGTCAGCATTCAGCAATACAAGCAATTAATAAATTAAAGAGGTACATATCGAATTTCAAAGGATGCCTTGATGATTCCTCTATGACAATCATTACAACTTTACAAGGTGTATATTATATACAGTTATACACCAAGAAAAAGCATAAAGGACCCAATAAGATATTGCAAATTAACAATTAAATATCAAATCTATGTAGGTGATTAAGACAACGATACCCAGCTTCTGTTTTTATGCATTTTTGGTAAAATCTGGGGGCAACCAGCCCACCCTCTGTTTTATGCTTTGGATCCACATTAACACCTGCTAAGCATTTAAGTTAAGAAGCCAAATTAAATTAATTAATAGTCTAATCAAAGACTAATCCTCCTCTCACCCGTGACACACAGAAACACTGTCCCGTGAATTCCCAGCCGCCACGTGCCACGCTCTCCACCCTCCCGTTCACATTGCACTTCAGCAAAATAAACTCATATGTAGCTGCTGCAGCATGTGAAATTTTTGTTGGAGGGTCCCACAAGCTTCTAGCATATCACAGGGGGACACGTAGGAGGCCCACGTCACCACGTGGTTACACACGAATAGGAGTGCGCGTGAGGCGAGTGTACATGTCTAATCCTACGTGTCGTAGCTGAAAACCACAAATCAAATCACACTCTGTGTCAGGTTCAAAAAGTTCGGCTCGAAATCTGTCACAAATTAGCTCCTCATGGCTAGCTTTTTCCCCCGTGAGAGTCCGCACGTGAAAGGCTAAGACAAACACATGCATGCACTTATTATGCAGTGTGCACGTACACATTAATTCCATTTTTCCAGTACAAATTCTAAGCCTCTATAAAAGCCACCTCCTAATTTGCATTTTACAGAGCAAGTCCTCATACATTACCTGCAAGTTGATTACACACCACGTTACACAAATAAGCTCATTGGCTTTATGCATGGTGGCACAAACTTGCCGAGCTCGGTAGAATCAGTTGGCATTGCAAGTAAACAGGTGAATTAATTTGTTCTTAATTTGTTACCAGGTACATTGTTTAAGTAGGTTCTTTTTACTTGACAGTCCAACATTTGTTGAAGTATTAAATTTGAGTCATTCATTAAATAAATTCTTATTCGAATATGTTAGTATGACAATATGTACGTACTCCATATCTAATTAACAAAAAAATTTATTATACATCCAAATTATGTTACTGATGATATAATAATATTATATATTTAACACAAAAATATTACCCTATTAGTTATTATTTATATTGTGCATAGGCTGGTTCGGCGTGACGGCGAGTGAGAGTTAAAGTAGGTAGGTAGGTTAAATTTGGACGTTGGAGGGGATTGTTTTATATAGCTAATCAAATTAATTAAGATTGTGAGGAGTGAGTGAGGGTAGACCTGGCAAAAGTGCACACGACCCTTTAACTCGACACGAAACGACATGAAAATTTGCAGGTTTGGGTTCGAGATTCTTGGACCCGGTTCATATCAGTGTCACCCGTTAATGATCCGTTAAAAAAACAGTTCGGATCGGGTCAATTCGTGGGTGACACGGGTGACCAATTAAGACCTATTAATGTTTAAGGACAGTTTAATAATTTTAGTTATAAAAAAAAACTTAAGAGTGGATATGGATGTTGAAACTATAGAATAACCTACATAAGAGATATAGAAGATCTGGAAAATGTTCTAATACAATTTTGATTAGTTTTTAAATTTTAGATTTGGGTTTTAATTGCTTATATTATTTTGAATTTATTTGGAGCTTGTAATTTCTTAAATTATTTGGATTTGGGGATACTTAAATTATCTTGGATTCTTACAAAGAAAAACCATTTTCAATTTATTTGGGTTGTAATGAATTTCTAGATTTTTTATTATTCTTTTGTTTAATGAAATTGTATTAAAATAATTATATTAAAATTAATCTAAAAATATATTAGAATTTTTTGCGAGTTAACGAGTCGTGTCGAGTATATTCGTTAATTTTTCGAATCGTATACGGGTGAGGATTTTCACAACTCGCATGTTATCAATTCGGGTCATGTCAATTGGTTAACACTAATGAGTCGTGTCATGTTTGACCCGAACCTGTTCCACCCGACCCGTTTGCCAAGTCGGGGGGCTTAGTTTTGCTATGTAGCTTATGGAGCTATCTTAGATGGGATGTTGATCGAAGCCACCCGTGAATGGATTAATTTTGTTGTCGCGGACCTACTACATGCTTCCTAACTCTATGGCCACAAAGAGCTAAACAACAAACAAGAGTCACGAGACTCGTTGCTTTTACATCAAAACCACATTCACCCAAATACCCAATCACCCTCTGCCCTCTGCTATATTATTTTTAATTCTCTCTCTCTCTCTCTCTCTCTCTCTCACATCCTCACATTCCAAAAGCCAACCTTTATAGGCTTATAGCTAGCTATTGCCAGGAGATTTCTATATCATATATCATGAGGTATTGGTGTCACATGAATAATGTACTAATGGATTTACGATGATGCATGTGCATCAGTTCTCTACGTATTGCCTTTCATTTATATATAACTAGAATTTCCTGAGGGAAAAAACCATGGATCTCAAACAGAATTATTTGATGCCTTAATTAATATATAGAAGGTTGGTACTTCATTCCTGTTTAAGTTTTATTATGAATTATATTGGTTATACATATATTTTATTGGCCGGGCCTCAAACACAATTCTGTACTTATATATATTTGCATTGAGACACTGAACTATTCAGTCTCGATCTCCTTTTCAAGGAACATTTCAAGTACATAAATCTTGGAGTTACATACTTTGTCAAAACTAATATTTTTTACTGCTTGAATTCATTTATGGGGATCATATATGTAGCCATTAATTTTTCCATTTTATATATTGCTCCAAATTAGCCACTCAGTGTATTGATCACAAGATTTTCAGATCATGAAATGATCGATCATAGAGACTCTTATATTTAGAAAGGAGATAATACATATATATGGTACGTACACATGCAATGTGGTATCTATAGACACATCTGATTATGCAGATGAAAAACTTGGGCCTCGATCGCTCAAAGCAGTTCACAAGCTGCTCAAGACGCGCGCAATTAATTGATCCTCCCAAGTCCCAAGTTCACCACATGCAGTATGCGTCATATATATGTGTATGTGTCTATTAAAACATTAATTAGAAAGACATAAGACAAAATGGGGATGAACTAGAACTCTAGCTGGACCACAAATCACAGATCGAACCAAAACAAAACGAGATATATAGTATCAGAGATTGCCACACCAGACCAAATTCCGAAAGCCTCATTAAAGGCTCCAACCCCTTTCCCACAGAATGATATTTTCTTTTTCTTTTTCTTTTTTCAATTCAACCTGAACTTGACACGTGTATCCCTTTTATATGCTGCATGAGAGCAGCATTTCACTGTGGAACTTTTAATTTGAGTATAAATTAGAGCCTCTGCTTCAACTGGTCCTCTTGCCAGGCCACTTTATTTCAGGCCTCTGCTGCTAGCTCTCTACCAGTTAACTCATTTATTTTTTTCTCATCCACAAGTTTCAGGAGTCTCTGAAACTGCTTTTTGGTCATTGTCTCCGAGGACCTATTATAACACTGTTCTTCAAGCATTGTTTCTCATGGAGCTCAGTCCCAAGTTTATAATAGTCCTATGGATTACAGTACTGAGCCTTCTAGTCCAGATTTCAAGCAATGTGGAAGGAAGATACCACTACCACAAGAGGAACAAAAGCAACCATGCTCCATCCCCTGAACCTCCTCAAGATGAAGACCCACCTGCTCCTTCGTCTCCCCCTACCACTAATAATCCTACACCTGTCCCCTCAGACCCTTACCCAGATGACCCCGGAAGTAACTCTAGCACTTCAGATTTTACATTCAATGTCATGGATTATCGGGCCGTCGGAGATGGCTCTGCTGATGACACTGCAGCATTCAGGGAGGCTTGGAAAGCAGCCTGTGCTGTAGAAAACGGTGTCGTTTTGGCTCCAAAAGATTATCGCTTCAAAATCACTTCCACCATCTTCTCAGGTCCCTGCCAGCCAGGACTAGTCTTTCAAGTAAGAAATTTTTCCATACACAAATGACTTGTTCTTATGTTCTGTTCCAGTACCTACATTAATATAGCTATGAATTTGATTTCAGATATTATATGTTTCGTACCAATATTCTACTTATGTCCCAAACTACGTTCGTTTAGTTCGATGATTCACTTTCTGAAAATCAAAACGACATCAGTTTGGGCACAATTAGTAATATCAGCACAGAAAATATAAGCAAAGAATCATATCTTCATGAAATTTGGTCCAAATGTGAAACAGGTAGATGGGATTCTGATGCCACCGGATGGGCCAAGCTCGTGGCCTAAAGGAGACAGCCATAAACAGTGGCTTGTGTTTTACCGACTGGACCAAATGACCTTCACTGGAAGTGGAACTATTGAAGGCAATGGCCAAAAGTGGTGGGATCTCCCATGCAAGCCTCACAGGGTAATTAATTAATTAATTCATAATTCATCTATAATTCAATATTAATATCTATATATGCAACCTATCTCTATTATTTGATGGAACATGTTCATTTACTAAATGCCAATATTTACTGTTCATGTGATTTCAGGGCCCCAATGGATCCACACTGCCAGGACCATGTGATAGCCCTGCTGTAAGTAAAATCACCCACAACCCAATTCAAGCATAAATTGAATGAAAGTTCTGTGATAATGATTTTGTTCTTTATTTTTTGGCAGTTAATTCGGTTCTTCATGAGCACCAATCTGGTGGTGAAAGGTTTAAGAATCCAAAACAGTCCTCAGTTCCACATGAAATTCGATGGCTGTGAAGGAGTGCAAATTGAGAAGCTATCAATTTCTTCACCCAAGCTTAGCCCCAACACAGATGGGATTCACATAGAGAACACAAAGTCTGTTGGAATATATGACTCAATGATAAGCAATGGTAAGAAAATGAGTGGCCTTAATTAGTACATATCAATTTGGCAGTTATTTACGTTGAATTATTATGTATTTTAGATCTAATATATAATTAATTTGAACATGATTTAAACAGGTGATGATTGCATTTCAATAGGAACAGGGTGTGCCAATGTTGATATAATGGGTGTCACTTGTGGGCCAAGTCATGGGATCAGGTACCTATCATTTCCAACCTTCGATTTGCATTCAAGTCACTCTGTTTCTCAACCTCCAAAAGGGTCCTTCCTTCTTAACCTTTTGGAGGGCTTTAGCTTTACTTTTTCGAACGGGAACTACATGAATTACTTTTCTAAGGTCCCCACGGTCAAAACATGAAAAACAATCGTGATTTGATTAGATTAAACCACATTATATGACAGTTGATGTGTTTTTTAATACACGACTATAATAATTGATCCAACAAATGAACTGCACTTAGTAGACCTCATCACTTGCTACATAAGGCGAATAGCTAATATGATCCCTTTAACATCACTCAGTTTCAATTACTTTTCACTCGTATGTCTATGAGGGCATTGAAATTTCACTTTGCCAGCACCTAATTTGACCATTCATTTGCATTAAAGTCGCTCTGTTTCTCAACCTCCGAGGGGTCCTTATTGGCAGTTGGGCCTTGAGCTTTACATTTCAAACAGGAACTACATGAATAACTTTTCTAACGAGTGATATTAGATAAACCACATCTTCTGACCGAGCAAGTAGTCCCACTCAGCTAATATGATCCCCTCTAGCATTACTGGGTTTCAATTAGCATTATAAAATTTCACATTCTCATCACCTAAATTTGGCCATTGTATACATTCTCTGCAGCATTGGGAGCCTCGGGGTCCACAACTCCCAGGCCTGCGTTTCCAACATCACAGTCCGCAACGCAGTGATAAGAGAATCTGACAACGGGGTCAGAATCAAAACCTGGCAAGGCGGGACGGGGTGCGTCTCAGGCATCCTATTCGAAAACATTCAAATGGAGAATGTACTGAACTGCTTGCTGGTAGACCAGTACTACTGTCTATCAAAGGCATGCCTGAACCAGACCTCAGCAGTTTACGTGACAGACGTGACATACAGAACCATAAAGGGCACGTACGATGTGAGGAGGCCTCCGATTCACTTTGCTTGCAGTGACACAGTGCCTTGCACAAACATCACACTCTCAGATGTTGAGCTTCTGCCGCAAGAAGGAGAGCTTGTTGATAACCCGTTTTGTTGGAATGCTTATGGGACTCAGGAGACCGCGACTATACCCCCCATTGATTGCTTGCTGGAGGGGGAACCCCAGACTACGGGAGAGGTGTCCCAGTATACGTGCTAGGATATATAATATATGATTGATTTTAGTTTGGGTTATGTTTCATATACAATTTAGTAATTTACTGTATAGAGCCCAAGATAGCCCATTGTGTGTAATGGGTCTTCATTATTACTTAGGCTCCTAGCTCCATCCCTATTTGGGTTTTATTTCCCTTATTGTGTGATGCGATTTGCGAAATGGGTCTTCAATATTGTTGTAATGAAATTGGTGGTTGCTTACATGTATTGGTACTGTATATGGATTTATTTATACTTACGAAATAGCTAATAAAAGGGTGGTCTCTCTCGACTCTTGAGTAATATCTAGCGTATATTTAGAATCAACATGGATAATTTAACTAAATGAACCTATAATCTATTTTTATTTTTTCGAACCAAAATACCTATGTGTGGAATTTATGTTCGTTACAATCCATTAAAAAATCCACCTTCTTGCTATTGCACCTAAGCAGGCTAAACTCTCCTCCACCTTTTTACTGCAGCAGTCATGGAGAGAGACAACCCAAATCTTTCTCTTTCCGCTTGCCAATGCCACCTCCCTCACCGGCCAGCAACCCATCATCTTCTCTCTATCTTTATCCCTTTCTTTCCCAACCCATATTTGAAAAAAACAAAAAAAAAACAAAAAATAAGCAATCAAGATCCGAGTGTTTGGGTGATGGACAAGGCCAAGAAGGAACTACACTGCCAGAAAATCAAAAAAAAAAAAAAACTCACATTCCANAAAAAAAAAAGCTCACATTCCATGTGTCAACCACAATATTCACCATAAAGTGATATATCACCGTATCCATCGAAAATTCCACATTTACAAACTCATATCCACAAAAAATTTCACATATGCAAACTCACGCGGTCATGCCCACCGAAAATTCCAATATGCAATTTTTGCATTGTCTTCTTCTTCTCCTTTGAATTTAAAAAAAAAAAAANAAAAAAAAAAAAAAAGGCTAGCAAGCTTTTTATCTTGGTATCTAATATTAATTTGAAGTTTAATACTCTAATCCACATGTCAAACTTAAGACTTACTCTCACGTTTCTGAATAAATCAAACTAACGACATGCCGTATTAATAAGGTACCCAATATTAGCACGACCGACGACAAAAAAATTCATTGCGCTGTCTCTGCCGCTGCCGCCGACTGATTCTGTTACAACCTTGTTAGTTCCTCCGCTGCATTCTATTGATACATTTGAACGATTATTTGCCACTATTCTGTTTGACAAATTGCCTCTTTGAATTACTTCATTGGCTGTGGATTATACTATTTGAGTGTGTCGACTGAGATTGGGATTTTTGTTTAGGAAAAGAAGAAGATGCCGTCTCTGCAAACTGCTCTGCCTCCTGAACTCGCCAACAATGCGATTAGAGTTAGTACCCGATAGTTTTTCTTTTCCTTTGTATTTACGTCAAAGAAGTAATCTTTTTTGTGTTCAAATGATTTTTTGTCGTTGCAGCTCTACCGCGAGTGCCTTCGAAGAGCTAAATATGTTGGTCATCGGGTATGCAAATTTCTCTCTCTCACACACATATGTTTGTTGTATTTGAAATGAGACTCAACTCAAGCTGAGCTGAATATCAATCATACAAGGCTGTAATGAAGTTCAACTAGTCGTTGTCAATTTGGGTCCTTCGGGTCAATCTTAGAAGTTAGAATCTTATGGGTACTTTTCTGCTTCTGCACATGTTCATCAACGTCTTACTCGAGTTCCATTTCATCTAACCAGAAAGAAGAAAAAACTGGGTCTTGTTCAAGTTCATGAAGTGGGACTTATGTAGGGAGATAACTTTAGCCAATGTGTGATGGCATTGTCTACTTGCATGCCAAATAAACTAGCATTTTTCATCTGAATGAGTCCTCAATGCTATTATCTGAGATAGGATTTCTTATAGAAGATTTCTCTGGTAAGCTTAGAGAGGGATTGAACATTGATGGTCCAACCATCATAGCCATAGAAACGTAAAACCTTATGCCTTGAAGTTTTGACATACTCTCCACCTCTGACTTTAACTTGTTTATTTTGGCTGAGCTGTAATTTCTTAGTTCAAGGGTTCTCAATCTCTTGCGTTGAATTTCCAGACATTACTTTTACTTGGAAATTCTTTTTCAGTAAATTTTTCTTCGTAATTTTCCAGATTGTTTGGCAATGATTTCAATTTTCTTGGAATGGTTTGTAGAAGGAAATACCTGTAGACTAAATTCTAATTGATACTTTGAGTTTTTAAAAACTTTGCCTTCTAAGTCAGAGAGGCAAATATTAGAATTGAAACGGAATGCACCAATCTATTCCATGTGGCGTGTTTTAAAACTTGGCTTCCAGGAAGCGATTTTCCAAGATTTTTTTACTTTTTATGATTTATATCTTTCTTGATTTTAGGAAAATTGATCAACCACCTGGAAAATTGGGAATTTATTCTTTTCCATTGCTTTTCCAATGAAACAAATGCAGTACTACTGCACATTCAATAAGTCTATTAAATTAGTCCATGCTTATTGAAAAATCTGTAAGAATTTAATTTTGGGGTTTTGTTTTGTTAATGATGCAGCAAAACAATACAGAACTTGTCGTTGATATGGTGCGACAGCAATTCAAAAAACATATGCATGAGACAGATCCAGAAAAGATTCAGAAATTCAAGGATGAGTAAGTACAGAGCATTTGTGTGCATATTTTTAGTATACAAGGGATTTTCAATGGCAAGGGTGTCAATGGTCATTATATTTTTAGGGACCAGATCCTTTAATTTATGTTTGGCCTCTATTTATTTATTTCTTTTCCCCTTTCTTCCATATTCTGCTTCATGGGTTAATTTTAAAGGTAATAGGATGACCATTTCTTTGAAATATCTGCGCAAACACTTGCATGCAGGCATTCATTTCTTGTTCTACTTCTTTGATGGAACCCTTGCATTCAAAATTTAATCTGTCTTCCTCGATTTTCAGCGCTGCAAGGGGACTTATAAATCATATACTATTTGAGTCTGAGAAGATTTCTGGTCGTAAATTCAGCAAGAGCCCTACTTTCTGAGATTTCAGTTTGTTGTATGGGATGAAGTTTTCGCAGTAAAATAAATGATAACAATGTAGGCTTTAATGCTCTAATGCTTGTTTGTGATTTGTGAATGTTTTATGCCTTTGGAATTTGCAAGGTGGGATTTTTGTACACCAATAAACAGACACCGAAAGCGAACAATAAACCTTTTAAGCTGAATTATAAATTTCCTAGCCCAACATATAACTAATCATCATTGTACGTACTACGTTTTCAAGGTACAATACAGTTAAATAAGTATACCAATGTATGCTTTGTTACTGTAAAGTCTGTAATGCATGTTTATCATTTGTGAATGTTTGATTCATTTGAAAATTTTGAGGTGGGCTCTTGAAGTTTGTGTACTATAGCAATTTTTGGACGCAGCTGCTTCTCTGCTGCAACACTGACAAGCAGATTGGCAACTGGGACCCGGAGTTAAGATGATTGATTATAATCTCAAAGGTCGAAGTATTACTTAAATCTTTTTTCTATATAGTACCTGGGCTGAAAGAATTAGCAGAGTTCATTGCAACAAGTTTCTAACATAAGAGCAAAAGTAACTCAAGCAAATTATAATGAGAAATGTTATTAGTACCTTGCAAGTTCCCTAGAACATTCCATCAAAATCAGAAGCTAACAGTAATGATAGACAAGGGACCTACACTCCTCGTGGCATTATGTAGAGAATGTTTCCCACTAAGATCCTTAGTCAAATATTGTGAAAACTACAACACACCTCATTTCACTCACTGCAATTGAAGACTAGGGACCCAGCACACTTCCTATCTTGAAGGTTAAAATGAGAGAATTATAGCCACTACTTTACCTGTCCATTTTACTTTGCCTCTCCAAATTTGTAAAATGATTATTTTGCTACAGATTGTGCAAAATGATATCGAGCATCATCATTTCCTTTCCCCCCCCAAAAGAAAAGGAAAAGAGATCGTTTATAACAGTTCAAACGTTGCTCACTTGCTCTGACCTGCGTTGAGAAAAAACTTTTGTTAAGGTATGGAGGGTGTATTTGTTGTGTTGTGTTGTGTTGTGTGCATTGGAATATTAGATGCCAGGTTGTAGACACCACTACCACTAATGCATGCCAAACTCATGTCCCAAAATCATGATTCATCCATTGTTACCATAATCGCCATGAATGTTGGGTAGTCTTCTGTAAGAAACTTTTTTGTTTGTATACAATGCCTTGTGAGAAGGGCACAGTGTACATCCATTGTAAGTGAGAATTTCTCCTTATATAGATAGACCTGCATTTCTTTTCCTTTTTCTCTTTTTAATTTTGAAAAACTAGAAAGGGAATAATTCGGGCTTGGAAAAAAATGGCTGTCAATATGTGTAAAATTTCTTCATTCTTGGCCAAAAACGAGGAGTGTAAAATTTTTCATATTTAATACTGTTATCGATAGAATTTGGGGTTACTACTTACAAATCACCTCCCATCAATACATTTCGCAAATCCAAAATACTTTACAACAATAATGGCCCACATTTAGAATCAAGAAGGTAAAAACAGGGGAAAAGCCATTGCAGACTTCCTGCATGTTCATAAAACTAACCCCCACTTCTCTTTAGTAATTTGACTATAATTTGCAGGCAGTACTTGCTCTATTTATATCTGAGTTTAAGATTTAACCACTCTTTCCTAAGCTAGATGATCTTGTAACTCCAGTCCTTGGACTAAATTGTCCTTTTCCTCCATTCCGAGGACTTTGCTCACCTCTCAGCTCACTTATACGAGGACTGTATATCTTATCTGAGAACAGTGGACTCTGTATACTTTTGAGTTCCTTGGATGGTGTTGTAGTGGAGCTTGTCACTTTAGGACTGCACACACGCCTTATCTCTCCCCGGCTTCTAGTGATTATCCCATCTAAAATCTCTCCATCATCGGCGAATGAAGCTGTCCTACTCATCTCCCTCTCCTGAAGTAGAGGACACATTAAGTATACAAGACATACAAACACATTAAGCAGATTGCATACATTTTTGTTAGGAATCAGTATGTGCAAGAGAAACTGAGAATCAGATCAGTAACTTACAGTTGCAATGTTGAATGATGGTATGGCAGATGCTTCTTCATACTCCGCAGCATCTAAATCTTGAAGGTGTGCCCCTTTGAAGAACTTGGGCAAAATATATTGTCTAACGGGAACCAGAAGCATGATCATTAATGGGAAGAGAACCCCAGCAATAGGAACCCATGTAATTCCAAAACAAACAAGCAAGTAAGCGGTCTGGAAAATTGTGAATGCTGCAATTGTCTTGAATGGTACTGTTTCAACAAAAGTGGCATGGTATTCCTCAAGTACTCTGAACAAGAAAATGAATTTCGTTCAATTTTTTGACAAGTTTAGGAGACAAGTCAAACCAAATGAAGAGTGCATTAGGGCAAAAGAGGCAAGAGGCAAGAGGTTACTTGTATCTTCTACTTGGAGCTGTGAAGAGCAATAGAATCCTCTCCCAGAACTGGTTACCCGGTAAGCTTTCAACAGCCATAAAGGCAAAATAACCCCAGAGTACAGATGTTGGGATCTTCTTAAGTAAAGGCATGGCTGCAACACATCCTCCCACAAAAATAGCTTGAAGCAGGTTGCTGAGCCGCTGTTCTTTCACCTCAACGGGCAATAAATCATCAATCTCCTTCTCAATATCAAACACTGTCTCATCAACCGGGGCATTTATGTTCCCCATGCTTGAAGCCATTTGGATTGTTGAATCCTTCATTTCCTTTAATCCCTGTAATGCAAGGTTGAGCAGTGATCAACATTATTTTTCATTATGAATAAACAAGAGAAGAAAAACGGGAACAGCATATCAAGTCATCATACCTGAGTTGAAGGTTCCTGGTATATTAATGGGGTTTGCATCTGTTGATATGCTTCTTGCATGCTTCCATATACTTGCCCCAAGCTTGCATTGTTCTTCATGCATTTCCTTGCTGTTGCTACAAGTCGATTACGAAGTAACTGCAGCAGAAGCGAATATAATTGTAGAGACAATATAAACCACACAGCAAGAGTGGATGGTTGGAAGTGTGTCAATATGTGCATCTCCATGTTCTGAACATGTCAAGCAGAACAAGACTTCATTGATTGTACTTCAAATGCCTACCTGATGCTTCAGTGTGGCCAAACTTTTAGTATGCATCGGAGATTGTGGTATGACACCATTGGCTGGAGGAATGCCTATGAGACCACATATTATGACCTGTCATGTAGCAAAAACCAAAACCTCTCAGTCTCAGAAAAAATGGATACCAGGTGCCATTTGTTTCGCAGTCACTGAACTTCTAGAAGGGGGGGAAATTACACAAAAAGTGAAAGATGTTGCGAAGGGGATCTGCATACCATGAACCCCAAAAGAAGTAGATCATAATGGAAAGAAGGTGGTTTTCTCAGATTGAATTCTTTCTGCTGAGCGAGTTGAGAAGCTACACTGTGGTCAAAATAGTACAGCACTGCAATCATTGTTGCTGGAATGAAAGCTCCAATTATATAAAGCACTGGCACATTTAGCATGTCCTGTAATTTTAGCAAAAACAATTGATATCCACATATATCAAGCTGAAAACCATAAAAAAAGACACAGCAATCATGTAGCAATGCCTTGATGACAGTCCAATTCTCATATGCTCCTGGTGACCATGGGTTTGGACTGAAGAGGCGCCTTGGAATTCCTTTTGGAACACTTCCAGCTGGTATATAGGAAACAGCAGACCATATCAAAACCATCAATGGCACACCATAATCTGCTAAGAAACCTCGTAGCCACCCTGTTAGAAGGAAACATTTAATTGGATTAATCTATTGTCGGGTATTGCAAACTTGAAGTTATGCAACTGTGTGTGTGTACATAAAACCAAATTAAATAGACTCACCAGACCCATACCGCCAAGATCTTGCTTTCCTACTTCTTAACGAAGTAAGTATCAGGCCAAATGACAGAACCAAAGCAAACATCCCATTTGCAAATCTCCATGAAGGTTGAAACTGAATTAACCTTGGGTTTTCTCTCTCAGGTATGCGAAACTCAGCAACAAGTCCCTATAAAATACATTTCAGAACTATAACTTGAAAAACTTTGGAACTAATCCATCTGTGCAATCGATGAACAATATAAACTACCAAAAAGCCAACCAAAAATTCACAGACTTCAAAAGTTGGTCCATTTTAACATAAATTCTAATGTACTAGTGAAGTAAAGAAGCAATTCTTCGCTAAGCCTAAAAAAATAGGGGTACAAAGAGATAGATGTCCCTACTTTGATAGCTTCCTGCATGAAGAGCATTGCAATAAGAAGGCCGAATAACTCTCCAGCAAGACGAGTGAATCTGTTTATAATGGAGCAAGCCCCTAATATAGCGAGCAGGAACAGCAATATTGCAGTCCACAAACACACCCTGCACATCAAAATAAACATCATAAAGGCAGATTCATATACCTAAAACGAGTCAGCCAAAAAAGTCCAAAAAAAGATAATCGAATAAAAGAGATTTATGTGGACAGAAAAAATCACAACATCAATCCAGTTGTTAAATCAAAGAAAAGGTGATACCATCCTGTCCATGCTAAAAAGAGCTTTGACCCCAAATCCGGTCTATCTTTAGCGAATTTGAACATAAATGTATACATAATCACAGTCGGCTCTGCAACTCCAAGAATCAGCAAAGGCTGACCCCCAAGGATTGAGTGTATAATTCCACATAAAGCAGTAGATGCTAATGTTTGAACTGCTGTGAGAACCCCATCTGTAAACGCCAGAAATGATGCAGAACCATAAATTTTGAAATGCATACTGTGTAGAAATATAGATTTTACACTTCTTTTCATAATAGCACCATTTTCAATTCCGAATGAAAACCACAAGGCACTTAGTGGAAAGTAGGTACCAAAAGCTAAACAATCTTGAAGTATAAAATGTTACCTGTTTCTCTTTCCAATTGTTCTCCAAATGAAATAACTGGAATAGCTGATGCAAAAAATATATATGTGGTGGGCGCCAAAATCCTGAGACAATTAAACAAGTTACCAAGATAGAATAATGTTCTAAACAAAATTGAGCAATAGTTACAGTTGCTTCGATACAGTAAAGTATAATATGATACTAAGAAAACTATATACCTGAAGCCTGCCTTGAAACCACCAGTCCAGTCTTGCTTGTAACACATCAACCTCCCTTCAAGATCATTCCTGATTCCACGAAATGGTACGAATGTCTCTTCCATGGTTTCACTTTCTTGAATTGTTAAGCAATGATACTAAATCTCAAAGTTGTAGACAATGAACCAGTCCTACATTAAAAAAATTACAGAATCGATTTGCAACATCAGTAAATGAGCTAAAGCAAATAAATCTTGATAGATACTATGTATTTTTGCTATTTAAGCACAACCCAGAATAAAAAATCTGAACTGCATTACACCATCTAGTCCTAGAAGGATTGGACAGAAAGCTTATAAGCATGCCAAGCTTCAAATCCAGAGGAATATATAATACAGATAAATATTCAGAATGAGAATGGCTTTCACTTAAATTACAAAAGGACAACTCTTTCGATTGGTTTTACCTTCAAACAATGTAGACGCACGAAAGGGTTGTAAGCAAAGCTCGAAATATATAAGCTTGAAAAAGTGCTGAGAAGGCAATTGTAGATTTGATGCTGATGGTAATGTGGGTCAAAAGAGAGTGGAAAGGAACATCACTATCAGTGCGCCCCCCTCCACAAAAAAAATAAAAATAAAAGACCAAAAAAACAAATCTAATGCTTGCAGACTTGTAGTAAAGAGCCCCCCATCAAAGCTGACTATCAAGAAAATAAATGTAAATAAATACATGCAAATAAAAGAAGGTTCAAAGTAGATGAAATACTCACCAAACTTAAAAGTTCTGATAATGGGAAAAGAGAGAAAATGTAGCTGCTTTAATTTTTCTGGCTTTTAAAGGACGGTGCTTTTCTGTGCGAATGTCTGTGTGACTCACTCAGTGACTCAGTGTGTGTGAGAGAGAGAGAGAGAGACACACACACACAGAGACAGAGACAGTCCAGGACAAGCTGGCCTGTAAAGCAGTACCCAAGCAGCTTCTCTTTAAGTAGTACAGTATAGTTTTCTTATAAATTTATAATAGCTAGATTAGTATATTATTTACATTTGAATATTTTATCCCAGATATATATAATAAAAAAAAGCATATATGGTTTTTATTTTATACTGTATCATAATCGGAGATGGAACAAAATGGGATGTATGTAGTGACAGTAGTGGTGCATTAACTCACCTAACGTAACAACAACTTGCTTATAGATGTCTTCCTCTTCATACTTCTATGGAATGTCCGAATGAATAAGGAATTAAAACAAACAAAGGATAATAATGCAACTGATTTTATAGAATGTAGCTTAATTTAATATGCAATTAGACTTCATTTAGAATAAATAAGAAATTATTGAGTTAAAATTTGACTATTACTCAATATAAACTCAAAAATAATACGACAAAAAAACGTAAATAATCTACGAATGATATTAATATCAAATTTAAGAGCAAAAATGGTGAACTAGTATTATGTAAAAGAAATACTTGATTATTTTGTTGATTTTTGAGGGTATTAAAAATTAGATTAAAACTGTTAGTATTCGGGAAGCTAATTTCATCGCATATAAACTTGTTAAATTGGATAGATCTGAAATATTTTTTCCAGACTATCACTCATTTTCTTCAATTGTGTTGGATTAGAGAGATGTTATGTGAATTACTTGTTTTCAAGATTTAATTGTTGTTGGAGAGTTGTTACGTGAATTGCTTGTTTTCAAGATTATCGAATCGATTTGATTATGACTTACTCAACAGTTTTAGCATTGGTAATGAATGCTAACAAAATGAATGATGCGGGTGCGGCACCTTGCCAAAACTGGATGTCGTTCTCTCAATTCTTAGCATAAACTCTCTGTCAGTGTACACATAAGCGACGGTGGATCTTTGTTCATACTTCACATCTAGCTGGACACACGTCACACTCAGATTTGGCTAGCGGTACAGCCACTGCCCGTGACCGTCACAAAACTTCTCTAGGATTGGCTCGGCAACACAACACAAGACTCTGCCTCTTTTTGTATTTAGCATTCTGGCCTAAAAGGTAGATGTATATGAGTTCTACCATGAGTAAGTTGACTTGCAATGTGGGCCATCCGATTTCAATCATAGTCATGCTTCTTTGACATACCGTTACTGGCATTGGGTATTATGGGCGGATGAAACTTTTTGCCTAAGGTCCGGTCCACAGCCTTTGATGCCCTTGGCCCAGATGAGAAGTCTTCTTTATTTTTTTCTTTTTCTTTTTGTGTGTGTGTGTAGAAATATGAAAACTTGATGAGAAGACTAGTAAACTTGTTTCTTTTTTATTAATCAACCATTATCGTTCATGATATATGAATTCATAATCTCTTTTTGATAAATATCATAACCTTCTTTCGATAAATGAAAGACTGAGTGTCATTTATTAGTTTAAATGGTCATTCATAATACCTAGTAAACTTCATTGATACTTAAACACACCAAGGATAAAATTGCATTTATTACGAAAAATGTGATATGCAAATGATGTATGAGAATAAATATTTTCTTATCAAATAGTGTGATAAAGTGACAATGAGTTGGAATGTTAATATTAACCTGAAAAATTCTTATTTAAATATGTAGTGTAAATTGACAATTTAATTACATAAAAATGTAAATATTGTCTAACAAAGGGATATCTAGTAAGCTTCTTTTAAAAAAATAATTTCGGTTTTGAAAAGAACATGTCTCGTGTCCAATGAACCTTAGGTATTTGGATTTCTTAGAATCTTACATCTAAATGGAAAAAGACAAAAGCAAGTAAACGAAGTGGGAAGACTATTCTTTTTCCTGCATTTGCTTTTTGGCCCATTTCATTACCAAATGAAATATATCATAAATTAAATGTACAAGTTCCTACTTATCCCTTATTAAACCTACAAATTTCCATTTATGATGGATTAGTGCATCATCCTTATGGATCCCTAGGGGACGTAATGTATACTCCTTCTTTTTCTTATTTGTCTTCAGCACTATCATTGCCCATCATTGCAATAATGAAGACCAAATGTTCAAAAATAACAAAGCTTCTCCATCGGAATATTGTATCCACAAGTCCTAATAAAAGTAATTTAAACATCAGTTTTAGCACCCAAAAAAAAGTGATAATGCATTGATTATCTGATTTTTTTCAGAAAAGCCAAGTTATGATTATCAATCATTATCTGTTTGTGGCTAGCTACCACTTAAAATTCATTGAACACAAACTCCAGGAATTTAATAATTCTAGACTGGGGCATGCATATAATATTCCAGAGAGTACAAAGACTCGGATGTCAAAGAACCTCATATGTTGACATGTTGTTGTGTGACGTGTGGAAGTTCAATTATTGCCTTCGTCGGTTCTTTATATATTATTTATAAATGGCTTATTCCAACATCAGGGACTACATAAAGGTCTTTCTCCAACAACAAAAAAAAAGACTACATCGAGGTCTACTTAAATATTTGTAGTTTGCACTTCACATATGATTGCATGTATTATGAGATTTACCCAAAAATCTTGTACGTACGTAAAGAATAAGTCATGAATGGTAAAATGCTTTACCATTTAAAAAGAAATAGATATCATGCCATATTATATACAAGAAAAACCCAACTAAACCTAATGTACACAACGAGTCTCTCATATATGGACATTATTGGGCACATGATCAATGAATGTGAGTATGGATACAACAGGTATATATAGGCCCAAGTATAGGGTAATTTTTCTCCCCATAGACATCACATTATGGCAAGAGAAGTACAGTGGAGGGACCTTTCAGAGATACATGATCCCTTACTCTTCTAGTTTTAGCCCCAACAATGACCAAGCCTTTTGCTTCAACTTCAATGACAGAGAGACGAATGCAATAGCAAAGTCTCTTTGTAGGGATTCCAATCTCAATGATTTTGTCTCGCACAAAACTTTATCCGAACTTTTAATCCTCAACCAAGAAAACTTTTTAGGGCAAAAGACAAATTAAACCCACCCAAATGTCAGCAAAAGCAGTTCCAACATTTTGCCCATGCTGAGGATTGACTGAAGTAATGGTTGAACAGCAAGTAATTCACAACCACAAAGAATTGTAGATATTAGATGATTAGTTCACAGCAAAATGTTGCCATAAAAACACATTTTTAACTCTTGAATGCCCTTGAATTATAACCAATTAACTTTTCTACTACTAGAGTATATACTCCTAACAATTTTCTCATTTTATC
Source organism: Purshia tridentata (assembly GCA_003254885.1). NCBI lineage: Eukaryota > Viridiplantae > Streptophyta > Magnoliopsida > Rosales > Rosaceae > Purshia > Purshia tridentata. The sequence goes on from QANT01000754.1 coordinate 36,996, forward strand.
CAACAACATTGTAATACTTGAATGGACAATTATGCCTTATGTTGAAATGACATTTGAGGACAACTTATTTGAAAAAAAAAAAAAAAATCTTCTTTTTATACCTAACATCTCAATTCATCAACTTCCCACTCTCCCAAACTCACCTTCAACCTCACTATCATAACTAAACTCTAAAACCTTAACTAATTTTTGTCCCTTTATTATCCAATCAAGGTTTTTTTGTCAAATTCATAGTTAAATTGTTGTTTGGGAGCCTTCAAATGATGGTTGTGTGCAAATTTTTTCACATTTGCTATATTTTTTTTCGATTTTATGAACACTATGAATAAATCTGAATTCGCGCAGTGTTCGATTGTCGACCATTGAACATGATGACATTATTCGGTGGGCAACTACTGAATAATGAAAAAATATTTGGTAGGGATCCACCAAATATAGTTAGGATATTCAGCAGGTACCTACTAAATATGCTTAGGATATTCAGCAAGTGCCCACCAAATAATCTGTAAGCATAAGACCTACATAACTTAATAAGCGTACGATGGTAAAATGAGTAAATATGAATTTAAAAAAATGATGGTTGGGTAAATTGAGAAGTTGGATAAAATGAGCAATTTCTTGGGTATGAATAGAATTTCCCTTTTTTTTTTACCATAAGAGTAGACAAAACTCTAGTTCATATGCTTATCCAGTCTAGTTTGCTGCCCCAACAAACTCTAGCAGCAAGACAGCCAAAGCCAACGGACTCCTTAAGTGCTCATAAAAATTTCCATGTCTGGATTCATTTCAATACATACAACCACTCCTTTAAGAAGAATTTTGAGAGTAGTCTTGCATTGTTGCAAAAAGACATTCAAACAAAAGAAAAATGTAAAATATGAAAGCAACAATCCCGCTGTGCCTACAATCACGACCTGTAATCAAAGCATTGCATTCATGAAAGAGGGATGCCAATTTTTGAAAGCATTCCAAGTCAAGCAAATTGCTTTGCAACTTCATGCAAAGACATTTAAACATAGGATAGAAAATCCTGCCACCACAATGCAACATTTCTAATATAATACCTATCACGAGAGAAGCAACGGAGTTAAATTAACATAAATATTGCTTTCTGCTAGGTTAAAAATGACATCATTCTTCATCATCATCATAAATTTTGTAACTTATGCATAACACCAATCAGAATATTGTCAATGCTAATTTTTCTGCTTACGCTTATCCGGAAAGACATTGGCATGACATAATCAAGCTCAACTTCTCAAGAAAAAACTATCCTACTAATCCTTAATAAGGGGTAGAAAAAGCTGTCACTTTCTTTCAATAGTTCTTACACGTTGCAAAACACGCACAAACTCATAAAAAATGGAGAACTCAAAACCTGGGAGACTGTCACTATGTGGAGGAATCCTAGAAATTGAGTGACTGCACGGGTCCTGACATATGACAAAATCAAATCCACCAATTTTCTTCTTCAGACTTTCAAGCTTGCTGCTTGTTAGCTTCTCAATGTCTTCGATCTGCTCTAACTGTCCAGTTTGTCCTGAACTCTCCCACCACCTCCTGAAAATCCTCCTCTTTGTTGCACAAGTTTCCACAGATACAACACCTTTCAACCGAATTCCAAGCCGGTGTAAAGTGACTTCTGCCCCACCTATTCCACTAAAAATTGACAACACTGTTAATCCTTCCGGGTAGATAGATTTCAACACAGAGAGGTGAAAACCTAATGTGTCCGTCTGGAAGCAGTATTTGAGGAACATAAGTCTTTCCATTAAACCACTCTCAGAAGTTTGAGTGTGATTCAATGGGTAGCCAAGGATACGCTCCAAATGTTCAGGTTCCATAGGGCCCAGTTTGCACTGGCCAACCCACACTAGATTTAATGAACGGCAATTATGAAGGATGTCTCTCTGCTGCACAGATGAGAGCAGGCCATGAGAATTAGAAATCATCCTTCCAAGCCTATCACAGAGCTGAGATATGCCACTGGTTTCAGAACTGATGCAGGTCAATTGCTTTCTAGTATCCCATGAAGGCCACCATTTCTTTGTATGTGGTATTGCATCTTCAATTGTCATTGGTGGCTTTGGAAGGATGTGAAACCTGTTCTCAGTTGGAAGATTGTGTACATAGCCTTCCTTTCTATTCAAGGCTGAGAAGAATTGAGTATTTACATATTCAGGCTCAACAGCATACAAGAACTGAGATATTTTTGCCCAGGAATCATATGTTAAATTCACGACATTTCCATAAAAGAAATATGGGGGTTTAGCTGCCATACGATTCACAATCCTGCGAGGATTGCTTTGGAAGAGGTTTGGCATTCCAACTTTTCCAATTTCAGGGTCAACTTTTTCTTCCATCCAAGTTGGGTCAATGAAAGAGCTAGAATCATCAAAATACTCTTGTTTTGGCCTTTTCCCTTTACGTTTCTCCTCAAAATTTATATGTTTGGAGACCCTGAACTGAGGAACAACATTTGAATCATCATCAACAAACTCTTGCTTAGGCCTCTTCCCTAAAAAATTATTTTCCAGGTTACAATCCCTTGATTGAGAAGCTGTATCTGGATAGAATTCCTCACTTTCAAGTTTTATTGAATCATATGATCCCATAGCAAAAAATCTGGAACCCTTTGCAGTGTGTGGATGATTTGAATGGTTTGAGGAGTACTACACCACATATATTGTTCCAAACATTAGTAAACCAATCTAATTAATGAGTGAGAAAACCACACATGTTTAGATGTTAGCATGCATTAAAGAAGCAAGCATGCAATGAACATAGCCATCAGAGGTAAAAACATTATTTTAAATTCTAACTTGTAAGAATGAACAAACAGAGACCCCTAAACATGCAGGAGGGAATATATCCTGTACATTAACACGGACAATCCAAAATTGGTAAGGCTCCTCCCTCTGGCCATTGATTTCAGACAAGAATTATAAAGTTCGTTGCAAGATAGAAAACATTAAGTTAAAGTTGCCTGCACAGTGTTGGTATATATCTCCAATTTCAAAACATGCACAGCCAAATCGTAAGTATATAACTTCAGACTAGAATGAACTACTTGCAGGCACTGTGACACCAAAGAGCACTATCAAAATTTTATTGGGCCTGTAGGAAGCTAAACAAATATATGAATGCATACACATGTTAATAACAGATTATAAAAATGCATCCTACCTTATTTTCTTTATAACAGTTATCAGAAATTTCTTCTGCAACAATTGAATCCGCAAGTTGTGAAATTTGAGCTCCAGAACCTAAAACAGCAAATGATAGTTAAGTATGAGTCAGCAATAAGCTAACGAAATTATATCACCGACACGTAGTCAAGTTACAAAGTTACGAGTGTTTCAGCACACTTTCCTAAAGAATACAGTAGACTACATGTAGCTAGTGACAGGTCAAAGCAAAATTGTTTTGTGTTGAATGAAATGCAGTTGTAATGTCAACAGAAACGATTATATTAGAAGTTTAGAACAAGGGTCATGATAAGCATTATTTGTACAATTAATATGCTCCTTAAAAAAAAATTTTCAGATTTCATATATTCTACACTTTATGTTCTTTCCTTTCCATGTTTAGTGGAGCAAATGCTATCAAAGACTCACCAAATCTTTCGATTGCCCAGGAAACTTGGTTCTCAGAGAAACCCATTTCAAGCAAACGAAGTGTCTTCTCCATGGTCCCAAATAATTTCTCATCGTTAGTATCCTGGGAATATAAAAGGTTAGATTATTGTACGATACAATACCAAATCATATAACACAGACAATTTGCTGAAAATTCCAAAAGACACATGGAAACCAAGTAATATTGTAATTGCATCTGCCAAAAAAATTTCCGCAAACTTGATGGTTAGAAGAATGTATTAAGAAAGAAAATAATCCTCTCTAAATCTGCATCTGTTCTCATTATGTCAGGTAATCATACATTCATACCTCATTTGGTACAGTGAAGACTTGTGTATAATTGCTTAATTTGGGGGTAACAAAATGAAAGGTGAAAAGTAAACCCTCTTTTCAACTATCTTTTTCCTTTTTCTAAAATCAAACTTTGACCCTACAAAAATTGTTTAGAAGTATAACATAAGAAAATGAGAGTCCAAAAACACAATGGAGTAGCACATGGCAAGAAAATGCAGTAAATCAGCAAAATAGTTTGAGATAACTATATAGACGGATTTGAACTAGTAATTTCCAATTATGAATTTCAATCTATTATGTTCTGGAACAAAACATAATCTACCTGGAAAAGTTAAATTATCTAATATGTATCATGGTTTTCATCTGATATGAGATTATCATTGCAGCACCCAAAACAACCCAAATGAGCTAAGAAAAGTTGACAAATGTACTAACGCGATGTTTAACAGCATGAGCATCAAGAATGCATTATTTATTGTCCAACATGATTACAAAGCAAAGTTCCGACAATTGCAAACTTCTTTATTGATGCATATCCATTATTATTTGTATTTTCTTAAAAGAATTGCAGCATCTATTCAACAAGTATTGCCCAAAAATAATGCATTTGTGTTACCAACATCCAAAAATGTCATCAGATGGATCACAATTTAATGCAAGGATCATTATTAGACCTCATATTTTTCTTCATCACCATGAGTAGTATCATCTATATCATGTTCGAGTTTCACAGCTATTTGAGCGGCAAAGATAAAATCCACCAATTCACTAATTGGAGCGTCTTCACCTGATATGCAACCAAATGAGGTTAACCAACCTATATTGAAATGTTAAGCATACTATAATACGAATTTAAAGCCAGTAAAATTACCTAACGAGCTAAAATCCAAGGTGAAATATCATGATATAAGTACTACCGATGCTTCTTTAGAGACTCTGTGCACACATATTATACAGGTTTGACAAACATGAATCTGACATCAATTGTGCTACCCAGACGTGTGTAGAAGTTTTCTAATTGTGTATTAAACTCAGAAGATAAATAGTTACCACTCACATGCCTAAATACAATCCAAGACCTAGTCAGCATATGAAGAAATTACTACTTTTACCTTGATTGAGAGAGAGAGAAAGAGAGGATATTATATTCAAATTTGTGCTATTTAGCAAGTTTCAATAATGTAACTTATAGAGTTCTTCCCTTGGTTCAAACATCTCTGAAACTGTTAGCACCAATAGCCCCAAACTCAACCGTGATGATAGATCATTCAAGATATTATATTGATATACGCCTAGTTCATGAGCCAAAAGCAAACACACATGGACTTATCTATGTAACATAAGGAAAATTTATAGAAAGTACGTCTGAATTGCAGGTTGGTCTAAGGGCAAAAGTGTCAACCAGTGAGTGTGTTTTTTCCATACATAGAAAGCCAATACAAATCAAACATTTTACTCCATATAAAAAGCATAGAATTTCCAACCTACCAAGCTTATCAATTGCAAACTCAACTTCATTTGGGGAAAAATTCATCGTCAGTAAGGATGCCTTTTTTCCATCATTAAGTCCATCAGGAGACTCCTGCCAAAAGTTGAAGGTTGAACCTAATCATAAGAAAATTAAAACAAACAAAACCACATGAAAAATAAAAAATATAATTAACAGCTGCTCATTTAATCTTCGTCGCGAGAAGAGAGGAGAATTTATTTACTTTATAATAAGATTTCAAAATGTGATTTAGCTACTCTTGAAACTTGCTATGTCTTAAGCTTCTTGTAGCCACTATCACTGAACCTCATAATCCAATTTCAGTCACAACACTACTGGTACCATTGAAAGTCACCCACCATAGTTGCCCATTGGCTCATGAAGATAAATCACAAAGAAGTGCACAAGCCGCCAATTCATATATTTTGGGAAATATAAAGGAAAATTTCAGAAAAACAAGATCACAGCAGTTTCGAAGGATACCTCTTTTGGTTGAATAATAGTAGAAACCTCCGGAGGACTGCTTACACCCTGATCGTCAAATAAGCTATCCAGAGAATCTGATGATCCAGAATCTGATTTTTGAGAACCCTATTCATTCCAAAACAGGTTGACTATAAGCATTCAAAATTCCTAAGAAAATATCTGACAAATACTTGATTGCAAAAACTGAATATGCAGACTGTGTCAATATGTGCCAAATAAAGATTTCAGGAAACATTTGTAATATATTTGAGCAACCCAAAATGTATTGATACAGTTCGAACAAGGAGTATTATATTGATTAGAAAGAAATTATTGATTTCATATATTGTTTATGAATTCTTATAAAAGAAAATATATCTTTTATGAGTGACTGAGGCAACCATATCTACCTTCTGCAGTATGTTTTCTCACACTTATGACTTGACATAGCAAAAAGAATTATATTAAAATGGGGACTTGATAAAGAAAGCCGAAGATGTGATTTTCATTCAACAAAACAATAAAACAATGCCAACAAAGCCAATCAACAATAAAACACAAGCAAAAACAACTAAACAAGGACAAACCAGTAAACAACAGCCAATGATGTGTGTTAAATTATACTTGCAAGCGTACAAGTATAGATTTGTAAGAACAAGGTCAAACTCGCAAGGATTGCAAAGAAAAATATGGAAAACTAACCTAAACTAAATTAATTAGAGTCTAACCTTGTTGAAGAAAGTTGTTCATTGAGAGAAATATAATAAAACTTAGTTTCAATAGGCCCACGTTACATAGTTAATTTGTTTCTCCATTTGTATGACCCCACAAGGCAACAGATCAATCAAGGTTATATTAAGAATTCTTTAACCATAAAAGCGCAAGTGGCGGCCGTTTTAAGAAACTTCATAAAATCTAAACCTTGCAGAGTTGCATGACAAACAATCTTCATAACATAATATATGTTTGCTTACTAGAAACATTTAACAAACAAGCATAAAACTTTCGAGAAACATTTAACAAACAATACATGTTACTTACGGGGTATGATAAAAGCGTCTCCAATAACAATTCTACGTCGCCTTCACCTACATTTGAAGAAAGATGCTCAACCATCCAAATTTCAGGGGGAAAACATTAGCAGATCATTTGATTAAGAATACAAGTGCAGATAATAATAATAATGATAATAACAAATAAAATATGGACTGCATTAAATGAGGTACGTTCAGCCTCGGTGTGTGTTTGAACGTACAAATGTGGATGTATGGCCCAGGTGCAACATGGTTTACTTTCTTGTCGTCTTGTAAATCTATAATGCCACTGTTCACCCTCACCAATCCTTACCAATTTAAAGTAAGATACAATAGAATATAGTTAACTGTTTGGCACATACCCTTTTCTTCAATCACTTTGTCCACAAGTGATGGTGAAAATCCCATTCCAATCAAGTTTGCTCTCATATTGCTTCCCGATGAACTGGCGACATTGTTCTGGAATTACAATGGACGAAAGAAGGAAAAAAAGAAAATAAGGAACTCTACGGAATCGACAGTTGACGTGCATGCAAAATCATATCTTTAGTTCGTTCAGTGTTTCTTGGCCAGTTTCAAAATTCTATACAATTGACTTAGTATGATCAGTTACATCATATCTGGTGAACTTTCAACATATAGTAAATGGCAGAAGTATTCATAAAATGGTGGGCATACCCCAAAATGGCTTGAGAATTCAGTATCCAAAGGCAACTCAAAATCCAAAATCTCTTCTTTAGGAACAATTGCCTTTTCACGTTCCTGATCTGAGGAACTTTTTCCGTTTGAGTAATTTGTCATATTGACCTATCGAAAACAAATAATGAGCACAGGAATAGATAGCCTTCAACTATCTCCAATGATAATTTAGAACATAATACATGAGCATACCTTCTTGAACTGGAAAATATAATTTTACAGTCGTCCACAATAGGTCATCCGGTTACCCTCTGCAAGGAAAAAAACCATCACGTCACATTTATCCTTTCAACGGAATGTGAGCCAACAACCGACTTCTCAGTTCCTAATGACAGAAGTTGGTAATATCTAGTCGATCAAATAGTTCTTAGTCAATGTCTGCCTAATACTATTGAACTATATACCATTTAATCTAAGTGTATAACTGGTCAACCTGCTTTGCACATTCACATCACACCACATTACCACAAAGATGTAGCTGTAACAAACCCTAGTGAAAGTACTGGAACCTATAAGCCATGCATTATATATGTTACATAAAGTGCTGCATTTGCAAATGTTCAATTTGCAAAACAGTTGACAGAATTGCTTACCGAATGGAATAATATCAGTAATCCCCACTACCACTAGTACCAAAGTAAAAAACTTCAACTGAAAATTAACATACCAAATCACAAAACTAGTCATTCAAATTCATACAGAGATTATTTAATGCTCCCTAAAAAATAAAAATTTACCGAGATAGAGAAGTCAAGAGAAAAAAAAAAATCTTATTTTCCTCGTTTTCTCAATAACCAAACAAACAAAAGGAAATAAAAGGAAATGCAAATAGAACAAAATGATCACCGAATAGCGAGGATAGAACGCTGAACGGACGTTGATATCTTCAACTGCAAGAATTTGAGCTCAGACGAAAGGAGGCAGCACGAGTCCACACGCGTTTGGTGGTCCTCGTCGTACCTGACAGGAGATTTCAACGGCGGAGGAGTGCGAAATCCACGCAGCCACAGCAGCGGCGCGTCGACTACACTCACTTCCACGCTGGTGAGGAGGAATCACATAGCACTGAGCGACACTACAGTCTAATGTCTATTGGGTACAGCGTCACTGACTCGCTGGCGTTTTATAAGTCTATTGAGGTGTCAGGTGGAACCGTGGAACTCATCTGTTCGATTTTTTTTCCTTTTAGAGAATAGAGAAGTCACGCGCTCGGTACTTTGATTCTCTCGTGGAAAAGCCGAAAAGCACTGGTTACGTTGCTGATGGGCCCGTGCCCCAGGACATATAGCATGAATACCACGTGTCGTCATGCGGAGATGCCATCTCATCTTTGCTCAGCCACCTACTTGCTTTGTTTAGAAAACTGTTATTTACACTCCTCTATTCGCTTCTTGCACTCCAGCTTTTATTTCATTATTAACAAACAATGGAATAAATTGGCCAAAAAACAAAAAAATAAATGGAATAAAAGAAAGTTGTGTGATATTGTTCATAATATGTGCATTAAACTAGGGTTGAGTTTGGTTTGGTTACTGTTCATAATATGTGCGTTAAATTAGGAGTATATTCAGTTCAGTTACTAATATGTGCATTAAACTAGAGTTGAATTTGGTTTGGTACTATTCATAATATATGCGTTAAACTAGGGGTGTGTGCAGTTTGATAACCAAACCGAACTCCCACAATCAACCACCGAATCACCACCAGCAATATGGCCAAATTCAGAACTATCCCCGCCACCGACACAATTAGAATTGCTTCAATTTTGATGGTTGTTAGTCGATTTTGGAAAAGTCAAGAATGTAATTGTAACTTACTATGGATAGTAGACTATGATTTTAGAAAAATCAAGATTGATGATGGCTCTAAACTCTTAATTTATATCATTTGAATCGTTGTTTGATTCCTTGGAGAATTTGCAACGTTGATAGAGATATTTGATTCTTGTGATCTTTTGATGAAGTGAAGTCGAGACATATTCGTCGAGATGCCAAGTGCCAACTTTGACTCAAATGGATCAGCAGCTTTGATCATTCCCTTTGCACTTCTTGTTAGTAGAACAATCAATAATGCAAGTATACCACCTCTGATGTAACGTGTCGTGTAACCATTTTAATTTGGCGTGTATTTTCCCTATGGTTGACAAATTCAGATCATAAGAGTCATAATATTTCATCAAACATTAATACATTTCGCAGTTCAATTTAATTAAATCATTGAAAGCAGCAAACTAATTACACACATTTTTCACATTTAATGGTTATAAACATGCAAATAAAAAGGACAAAACATATTTTCTCAATTCAAAGAAAATAAACATCTGTTAGATTCTGCATCAAGATTCAAGCATTGACACTTTTTATTATAAAGGATACAAGGAACACAACATATCCTTTACTAAAAGTTCGGCTCCCCATTCTATGAGGAATGGAACCCAAACCATACCTCCCACTCAACAATGGAGAGAATTACCGCTGCACTCCAAAGACTTACAGATATGTTGATTGCTAATAACAGAAAATTCTTTGTATCTTGAATATAAATCTGTATTTCCACTTGACTTCAGCAACAACAAAACCCCCCCAAAAAACCCAGGTAATAAGTAGAAGTGTGGACCTGAAAAAACTGGATCAAAAGAACTAAAGAAAAGGGGGTTAAAAACAATAGAGACAACATCAAAGTGAGTAGTATTATCCATTCTTTCATTGCCTATGACCATGAATGAGTATCATAAACTCAGGATTGAATGGCCCGCAGACAACACAAAATAGAACCCCAATAAAACGAAACTATGAGAAACTTCTGAATCATTTCCGTTGATCCTCATTTTTTTATATGCGGACCACCCTTCTCAAGTTGTAGTGCTCTAGGATCAAGCGGGATTGTTCCAACTGTTAAAATACCCAAAGATTCAGCAAATCCGTTAACTCTAACAGGCACTGAGCCTACAGTGACAACTTCAATGTTTTCGGAATTAGTGACAGCAACAGCTGAAGATTTTGGCTCCACCGGCTTCGGATTTATAGCGAGTGGACCAAATTTTAAGGTAGAAACAGCATCATCTTTTGCTGCGTGTGCCTTTTGCTCAGAGTTTTTCTTTGTGATACTTGCATTTATAACACCCAAGTTAGAGGAAACCTGCTCAGAAGCAGGAACTATAGTCTTTCTCGAGTTGTTTGCATCATCATTAAGTTTGGCGACTTTTTCCTCTCTACTACGAGGCAGCTCACCAACAGAGTTCAGCTTGCGGGGGGGCCCTAAAGCCGTTACTAAAAATGGATTTTCAAAACTTCTAAGTAACCGGCCTCTCTCTTCCTGCATGATTTTCTGACGGTCTTCATAATACATAAAGTCATCAAGTAAAGAAGTCTTCAATGTGTGATTCTTGAATAATTTCAACATCTCCAAGCCTTTCTTATACATAATCTGCAAAATAAATTTTTTTATGAGAAACCTAAGAATTCCCTGCTCAAGGACAACATGAACATACATAACAATTCAAAGCCACTATTTCAAATTATTTGTGCACTCTTTTAGCTAAATTCAGTGCCAATTCACTTGGAAAATTTCAGTACAGATACTCATATCATGAAATATGATCTAGAACACTTGATAGCAATTGAAGCTATGTGCCCACTTGTGGTTGACTGGAAAAAACCATTTAACCAATCAGCCCTGTCTGGGTTCCCATCCAAAAATAATTCATATCATACATTCCTTAGTAACCACCAGACATGACTTCTGACACTTTCTATGCACATTGGCTGGGAAAATACCATCATGTGAAATGAATGACCAATAACGCACCAACAATGGAAAGACTTAGTCAAGGCAAAACAGCAAACAACAGAATCTAGATGTACCTCTTGTGTATCCCTGCTATTAGTCACCGGCTTGTTCTCATTGTTCTCTAAAACAATGTGCCTAAAACTGGTGTTTGGCACATCTTTAATGATATGCCACTTAACAAGGAAGCTCCCACTCCATTTATCTTGCTGCCAAAAGTCCATATCCTTGTTGAAGTCAACAGGGCCAACCATTTCTGCAACACCACAGAATTGTCCACTTGCATTGACCTGTGTGCATAGGCAAAACCCAACATCAGCATAACCCAGCAAATCACTAACAAGCCCTTATTCTGATGGTTTATAGAAAAACTAATCAAACAGCAATAAAATTATATATGATGTTAAATAATAGCCAACAATAGAACTCACAGAAAAGAAAAGAAATATGGGGCAGCCACTAGGCTTTCCTGAAGCTATTCTCTGGGCATCTTCATAAGCACTATTTAGTTTTTTGTTGCCATGGGGTGTTGATGACCAGACATTGTATTTGATGCTCTTATGTACATCATCCTCACTGTATGATTTTATTACAAAAAACTTTGCATCCGCATAGTCAACTGGGAGATCATCCTTGTTATACTGATCAGTACGAATAATGATGTTTCCTTGTGCATTACTATCTCCTGCCTTGGTTGTGTAGGCTTTAACAGCTAGTTGATTCTTTAACCTATTGATTCTAGGACCACAATTCTGTTCACCCAATGCCTCCAGGCTGCCATGTATATCATTCAATGCCCTGCCAACATGGAACTTCGGTCTAAGCTTACCCACAGCACCCCGTCCTTGAGCACTAGATCCAAAGTCATTACCAACAGGAACTGCTACCTTCAACTGATTGTGATGAGGCATGACTTTCCCATTTGAAAGGTTATCCACGGCTGCAATTGAGCCAGATGGACTTCTACCCTGCAAACACATAAATAAGTCAAATTCAAAAAAAGCAGTCTTTTCAAAAAGTCCTAAAAACATGAGCTTAACAGTTTTATATGTAATGTTATTGAGAAATTTCTTGAACAAGAGGCTCCCTGCCATAAAAGTTGTAAAACCTTAACGATGGAAAGAGTAATACCTGAAGGATATGTGATGAGGTCGGGGTTGGGAAACGACCGGAAGAAACACTTCCATGTGTCACAGCTTGCTTGCTTGGTCCAACATTACCTCTTGGCCCTTCTGATACCTTTGTTAATGGACTCATATGATTCGAAGAGGGCTTAGAGGAATTAGGGAAAGCTCCAGAAGCTGAGTTTAAATTATATTTGAGCCCTCTTCCATCAGGTCTATTAATTGATGCTCCAGTATCAAACAAGGAATCAGGTGAACTATTGGAAATGACATCTGGTTGAATAAGAGGAATATAACCAGGTGAAGAGACAGAGTTCTGATAAGGGGGGATGGTACAGTACTGTTGGCCATCCACACCTATCATAGCACCAGGTATGTAAGGATTGTATGGGTTGTATGGAGACTGTGCATATCCATAGCTTGGTGTATAATATACAAAAGGCAAACTTTCATTTTGTGCACCCTGAAACATAAAGACAAACTTTGAGAATAATAACGACTCATTAAAGAAAGAACTAAAAGTCTGTGTGTGTGGGGAGGAGAGAGAGAAAGAGGAAAATCACTCACCGTGTACTGGATATCTGGACCATCTACACCAAAAATCCTTCGGTGGTCCTCCCATTCACCGGGTGATTCAAATCCTGACCACATTTATTCAACATAATGTATAAATGAGACAAATTAGCCATCATCTTAACCTACCAAAACCAAAAAGCCACTACATTTACCTGTACAGTAATACCCATAATTGGTGGCATTGGGATAATACATGCCCTGATCAACAACAAACTCAGGGCCTCCTTCATTGTACATAGCTTCAACTTGTTCAAATGGAGTTGTAAAATGCAGGTTTTGTTCCATGCCTTGAATCTACAAGTCATGACAAAAGCACTCAATAACTCCGCAAGAGCAAAAAAACCTTATTTACTATTCAAAAAAGGATTTGAATTGACAATGCTAAAAATTATGGTCAGGAAATTAATAAAAAGATACCATATAAATCTCATCATTCGCATGCTCGGGAACATTATACATTTCCAATTGAGGACTGCCACCCCTATAGAAAACAATAATACAAAACATCAGCATACAATAGAGTCTAGCACAAATTGGATTTGAGAGAAATAGAACTAGGAGGAAAACATGGTGCTCTTTTTGGTGTGACAAAGTAACATCAAGCCATTCTCAAACTAGTACAGTTAATTCACAAAACGAGAAGGCTTCAATCGGAAAAGAAAATTTAATGCCATTATTAAACAAAAACGAATCAAACACTATTTAATATAATTAACGCGGACCCAATAAAATAGCATACATAAAATGACTTCTCTATAACAAATTTACAATCATTCAGGCCACATGAACACCGAAGATATTTTATACAATTCTTAGTGAGCACACCACCATTAAGCAGGCACTAAAACCAATCTAAGGGATGAGTGAATTTTATTTAGTTTTTTCTTTTTTTTTTGCTTACAGAGAGTAACTGAGCTCTGAACCATCAGTCTTTAAACTACTGAAAAGCAATCATGTTGAAAATTAACAGGCCCCAAGCAGTACCAAACACAGATAGATCTAGATGAAATTCAGCGAGTCAATACGAGAAAACAGGCACAAAAACTCAGCCACCAACATGAAATTTCACTTTCAAATCCGAAAAGTTCAGTAATTCTAAGTGATATTGTTAAAATTTTTTAAAAATAAAATAAAGTCCTATTTCCACTCCCAGACTACGTTTGATTACTCAGAATTCGCACAGAGAACCTATAAAAACACCAAAAAGAAGGAGAGAGAGAGAGAGAGCCGAAACTACAAGGAGACGTTATTTGAGCTGAAAAAGCCTTCAGTACCTGAATTCTAAGAAAGGGCATAAACGAAAAAGAAGACAGAAGTTCGTGAAGTGAGGGCTATTACCAAGAAATAAGCTGAATCAATCCATGGTTGACCTAGATAGTTCTACGAGGTGAGAATTGGAGAATTCGCAGAGAGAAGGGCTTTTCTGCAACATTACTTTTTTATATAAATAAATATTATTGGGCAAAGCAGACGCGCTTAAGAAACCCTAACCATGAGAGAAATGGGGTAGAGAGAGAGAGAGAGAGAGGCTTGTAAAGAAGGCCGTTTCGATGTGTGAATGTGTGTGTATATAGAAAAAGCAAAGAGACGCGCACAGAGATTCCTATAATACGCTGCGTTCGGAGTGGAATTTCGTAGTTTTGTTAAATGTCGAGAGTGCCCCTGAGGGTCATATGAAATATAGAGACCGCCATGAGGAAAAGGTGTAGCGGGAAAGTTGAGAATTTGTCTGGTCTGCTGAAAATTAAAACGGCGTCGTGGCCGGTGTTTTTGTTGCGAAGACGGTCCAATCGGGCTAACGCGCGTATTGCAAATTGTTTCGGAGACTTATTGGCGGGTGAAATTTTCTACAAAAATTGTAGTGGATCTTCTCCCTATCATTCCAAAATCCAAAATGATGAATTTTCCCACCAAAATGTGAAATTTATTAGGGAAATTCTAAATACATCCTCCCTCATATTTATTCACCATACCCCTATTTTTAAACTCTAAATCCTCGATTTACCCTAATAAACTAAAATTTTTAAAATGAAATTGTAGTGGCCAGTGGCCACCTTGACTTTCATTTTCAATTGGTTCATCTTTTTACTTTAAAATTCCTTTCCCAACCAATTCACTCATTTATATTATATTATATTAATCTAATTTTCTCTTTCACTACTCTAACTGTTAACCTTTAGAGTTTGAGGGTTTGAAACAAACTATACAAATTAAACCCTCACCCCATCATATATATTCTATAGGGCTAATATATCTAATTATGATCCAATAAATATACGTATATTATGTTTCGATAAAAGTATATAAATGATTGTCAATATAATTAAATTAAACCCTCACCCCATCATATATATTCTATGGGGCTAATATATCTAATTATGATCCAATAAATATACGTATATTATGTTTTGATAAAAGTATATAAATGATTGTCAATATAATTAAATGGCTAAAAATTTCTGATTTAGAAGACTTTTTATAAAATTAATATTTGGAGTGGGCCTAAAAAATAAATTACTTACCCACATGGCCAAGCCCAACATCTCATGTGAGAATGAGATGGTTCTAATATGTATTTGCCTTGAGCTCATTGCTTACCCAATTAAAGAGCTCATTGCGTTGAGCGGGCCATACTTCTCTCCCTTTTCAATATTTCATTCAATGTTTTGAAACCTTGAGATTTGACTTTCCTCACCCCCTCCCTCTATCTTGCTAATTAACATCATTTTCTTTTTCTTTTTCTTTTTCTTTCTGTGAAATATTTAGTATTGTTCTATATTGATTTTCTTTGTAGTTAAGTAAGAAGACAAAAGATCTCAACCTTAAAATATTGATTCAAAAGCTGTGTATTGATACTTGATATTCTCTGTCAGATTGTATATACCTATCTTATTGAAATTTGTCAACTTTCAAAATTTAGCGTTTAGATTTAAAAAATAATTTTTATTTAACACCGCCTTAATAATTTTAGTTTGTTCGAAACAATCAAATATTTGATCTGAAACAATCAACTTAAATGTTGTTGGCAAATAAAATTAAAATGTAAAATGATGTCTATGGATTAGCTAGGGGCCATCTTTATCAACAATGCATTAGAAACTTGCAAGAAGCTTCCTTTGGTTGGTATTGCCGTATTGGTTTCTGCACCCTGAAGATTCAGAGACAGTGATGCAAGTACGTTTTATGTGTTTATTAAGATTTATTAAACTGCAATATAAACTTATGTAACTAAAAGACATAATATTTAAATATTATTGTATTAAAAAAAGTTTAATAACATTTTGAGATAATTGATCCAACTTATATCAGACCTTTCTGAAAGAAATATATATAAATATTGAAGCAAAGGATATTGATGTTGAACATTTAGACTTGCAGACCAAGTGAGGAATGAAACACAAACTTACCCAAAAAACAGTGAGACCTATTTTGGCTTTAGCACTTGACAATTTAGATTTTTAAATTCTGTTTCCATTCATATGCTTACTTGCAAGCTCTGCATGGGGATATCTTTTACATAAAAATATTCTTATGTTTCGGATAAGCCAATGCTAAGTGCTCAAACCTTTTAGGCTAACAGCCTCCAATGCACAATTAATATAAAAATATATTTTTTGCTTTATAAAGAGCACTTGACAATAACTTATTGACTTTTTATGTTAACTCATCATATTACAAGTAAAGTTAGGTCCTTTATTCACTTGGAATCTCTTTCACCACTAATATTATGCTAAGCATGACTTGGCTGATATCTTCAAAAGAGAATAGCTTTTTCATTTATTTTATTTTTTAAAGTACGAAGAAATCACCCACTCATCCCCTTCAATTAGTGCAACAACATTAAGCATAAAATCTTGCATACGCCTAATCACCCACAAGCTACTAATTGAATACATGTAATTACGTAAATCACCCAGAAACCACATTCGCGCATAAAGTAATGCAATCTTACATAATGAAAAAAAGGTATGACAACACGCACACACTCATACAGAGAGAGAGAGAGAGAGAGAGAGAGAGAGCAGTTAAACATAAAAGCGTCTCTTTGAAAAATAAGAAAATTCGTGACAATGTTGTCAAGTAAAAAAATACGCACCTACACTATATAGGGGAAGGTGAAGGTGAAGGTGCACTACTTGTCTTTCTCGATTTCTCACACAGGAAACCAATAATCTAAAGCTAATGTCCCCACAATACTCAAAATAGTAGGCAGTGCATGGACAGAGTTTTCTAAAGCTACCCTAACAACATTCAATGTCACTACCTTTAATTATCATAAAAGACCTCCCACCACCCCTGGAAGCAGTAGAGCAGGTCAGCATGTATCAGATCTCATCATATAATTATCACCAAATTCAATCAAGGCAGGCCAACCCCAATTTACTGAATATCTTCACAGATTGAGTTAAGCGAGCCACTTAATGAACCAAACCAACGTCAACCAACCACACAAGTACTGGAAAAAGAAATCTAAGGTTCAGTCACTGAGTGGTGGCATCGGTCTCCTCCAATAACTGTTTATCCCCTAGCTTAGTTTCATCAATCACTGGCAGCTCCCCCACAGGCTTGGTGTCTGGAGATGCATTCACTTGTGTGCCTGGGGACATTGGACGCAACCCTGCTTCAGGGGGAGCCTCAGATTCTGGAATTATAGGATCCCTCTCATCAAACTTCGAGACACGTGGTGGCCTCACATATCTTTCATAACTGGGGCTGCAACTACGGTCACGACTACGACTACGACTTCGGCTTCGGCTGTAGCTACGGCCACGGCCACGGGACCAACTCCGACTACGACTCCGACTCCTGGTCCAGCTCCGACTCCTTTTACTGCGGCTGTGGCTGCGGCTACGACTGTGGCTAGGACTTCTGCTATAACCCCAAGTTCGAACTCTTTCAGGGCTACGACTATAGCTTCTGCCTCTACTCCTATCAGCAAAATCAACTCTATTGTCAAATCTCCCACGTCCACGTCCTCGTCCACGCCCATCCACACTGTTGTACCGATCATGTGGGCCACGGTCATTTCTGCCCCAACCAACATTACCACCACTAGGACCACCAAATCCCTGTCCCCTGTTTCCACGCCCACCAAAAAAATCATTTCTCCCACCGCGGCTGCTAACAGCACCATCCCTATGGCCACCACGGCCGCCAAAGTTGCCATCATCCCTAGGGCCACCGCGGCCACCAAAGTTGCCATCATCCCTAAGGCCACCACGACCACCAAAGTTGCCATCCCTCATGCCACCACGACCACCAAAGTTGCCATCCCTCATGCCACCACGACCACCAAAACCCCCATCCTTCATGCCACCACGGCCACCAGAATCCCAACGGCCGGCACCGCCAGTACCAGAATCAAAACGGCTCATCCCACCCCTATCCTTCCCAAAACCAGGCCCACCACGCAGAGCAATCTCTCTCACCTCTGGGGGCACCTGCTGGTTAGCTCCCTCTAGAACTTTTATCAATTCAGCTGCATATTTCCAATCCTGCTCAGAGAAAAAGGTGTACGACACCCCAGTTGCCCCAGCCCTCCCAGTTCTTCCAATTCGGTGAACATAGTCCTCAACTCCAGTAGGAAAATCATAGTTAATCACCACCCTGTAACATGGAAAACTCAAATCAAACATGCTAAGGTCCCAGAGGAACTAAATTCTAAGCTCAATTTGATCTTTGTCCCAATGACTCCCTATTACTTTCTCATTAATAAATTGAACATGTAAAATCAGGAAAAAAAAAAAAAAAAAAGGTGCAAAGACATGAGCTAACCTTATATCTTTGATGTCAAGCCCTCGAGCAGCAACATCAGTAGCAACTAATATTGGAGATTTTCCACTCCGGAACTGATTTAGAACCCAGTCTCTCTCACCTTGAGACTTGTCCCCATGAATTGCAGCAGCCCCAAAGCTACGTCCAATAGTGCGTGCAAGTTGATCACACAACCTCTTTGTGGAACAGAAAACAATGACCTTAGAACCTCGCTCCTGGGATCTAAGGATCTGCTCCAAGCGCCTCTGCTTCTCCATTTGTGGGACAACCTCAACATACTACAGATTTATAAACAAATCCTTATCATATTGTGAGGTGAAGGTTCACACATTACAGACAAATTAATTTTTTAGAAGAACAGATGGTGTAATTTCTACCACATGCGTACTTTTGAAAACCCTATGCTTTAAATATGCAGAAACATGCAATTTTCAATGTTATAATTCAGAAAACATAACTCATTTGAATTTATGGTAGTGTAAATATTCTAAATTACATATACCACAGGTCCACAGCTGTCCTTTTAGCACTTTTAAGGACAGTAAGAAAAGATGTATTCATTCAAAAATTACCTGTGTAATAGATTTGTTTGCAGCAAGCTCGTCAACATTGCCAATATTCACCTGGACAGGATTAACAAGAAGATCGCCTGCTATTTTTCTAACTTCTTTTGGCCATGTTGCTGTGTACATAAGAGTTTGCCTACGTGGGGGTATTTCATTCACGATTTTACGGATTTGAGGTTCAAAACCCATGTCAAGCATTCGATCAGCCTCATCAAGTACAAGGAGTGAAACTTGCCCAAAATTAATTTTCTTCATTTCCAGTATGTCATTGAGCCGACCAGGAGTTGCCACAACTATATCTGCTCCATGGTCTAATTCTTTTAGCTGAGGACCCTTTGGAGCTCCACCATACAAGCACTGAATCATGGAATTCAATCATAGTGAATAAATTATCAAAGCAAAATGGAATATGAAAAATGATATCATATTGTCTAAGAGAAAGCAATGAGCACCCACCGTGCAGGATACCCTCGAAGCTCGCCCAAATTTCAAAACTTCATCTTGTATTTGTGTTGCAAGCTCACGTGTTGGAGCCAAAACCAAAACTGTTGGGCCATTCTGAGAATTATTATGGCATTGTCTAAGAAGAATGAAGGCAGGCATCAAATAGCCCAACGTTTTACCAGAACCAGTTTTGGCAATCGCCACAATGTCCCTACTTTGGAGAGCAATTGGCCACGTTTGTGCCTGAATTGGTGTGGGAGATGAGAAGCCAGCAGAGTATATCTGAAACAATAACATATGTTTAAATGATCAGCAAAAAGTTGGGGATGTTCCATTAAGGAGATTGACTACAACCAAACATCATAATATATTAACAATAGAAAGATTAAAAAAAGCCCATGGGTATATGGTTGCTTACAGAAGCAACTTGAGGCAACAAAAGAGGGCATAAAGACATAAGAGGTGGAGCCATTAAGCAAGAAATCCCAGTCACATCAGGTGTGATTTGGATGAAGGGCCAACCACCCTTCTAGAAGATGCACAAGAAAGGCTCCAACAGTTCATTTTGCAGCCTCCAAAAATCAGAATAGTTGTTGCATGTGTAAGTGTGCCAATAGCAGTGCAGCGTACGACATATGCTCCTCCTCCGGAGCAGATATCGCACCTGCGACAAGTGAGAACTTATGAGTTCAAAAGTAGTAAAACCAACTGATAATACAAAAATGGAATGGCACGGATTTCATAATTAATATTTTTATCTTAGGAGAAAGAACAAATGCTGGCAAATGTAACTTACCTCTCTCAATATCTCTTCAGGAAAACCAGTGGCTTCAAATGTCATGAATGGTGCAGGAACATTGTCACCCTATGCAATTAAAATGCAAACATTGTGGTCATAAAGTATCCACATTATTTAAAAATGCTATTATGTCTTCAAGAATTATAAACTATAGAGCACCAGCACTACTGAAAATATTATATTGTAAACATCTCACAAGCCCAGGACAAGTAGTCGCAATGCAGTTATTTGGCTTGGTTGATCATGTAATCATGCCCATTTTGAAGCATTTATAGCCAAATTGTCACAATTCATATATGAAAAACTAAAGAATCACAATTATCCCCATCCATTTTTCTAATTATATTCATTGTGTACAACCTGCTTCTTTCAATTTCCAATATTTTTAGCCACTAGTTCAATCAGTCTTTGAAAACCCACTTGTATACATTTGTCTCTTCAAAAATTTAACCGATTTTCCATGATCTTAAGAGCATTCCCATATTCACACAAATTGATATCACCAAAGCAAGCAAAAATACAGACCGATGCAGTAACTTCATGTTGTTGACGATAAACTTCAACAGGTGAGAGACTAGTAACACTTGCGGATCCGACATAAGCAGGCTTCACTGAAGCATTATTTGAGAATGGCGGACCACCTGTTGTATGATTGTACATGTTATGCATGGCATGACCTGGCATGGTATTCAATGCACTGGCATGACCAGGTGTAGCGTTTTGAAATGGGACACCACTGATACTCATCTCCTGAAAGAAATAGCAAATAACATCATTCGAAATCATTTAAAAGTTAAACATTGAAATTGCATATAATCAACATAGAAAGGTAGGAAAAAGAACTCGACATTGGTATATAATAATTAATTAACAGATACCTGCGGACTTCTTCCCAGTGGAATAGCTGCAAGCTTGGGCTGCTGAGGACCTGTTGGCCCTTCATTGTTACCATTAAAGTAATAGTCATTTCCACCTCTACCCTGGAAATTACTTTCATGACCCATCCTTAATCCAACAGGAGGCACATTAGACTGCTGACTATGAATCATTGCTGGGTCCATTTGATTTTGGAACCTAGAACCATGTTGATGGTGGACCAAATCAGCCCCTGATTGCTGCAAGTGGCCAAAAGAGGAAGGCTGTTGCATATTTCCCATAGAGCCACCAAACTGTTGGGGTTGACCTGGATGAACAGCTCTCTGTGGCATTTGTAGTGAATTGGTGCCAGTAGGATGATTCAACACAGATGAGGCACCCGCTTGTTGAAACTGGGATGGAGAAAAACCAATTTGATTTCTGTGTTGAAAATCATCTTCCTCCCTTGGTGGGAATGCGGCTTTATACTCTTGTTGATTTGCCGATGGCTGCCCTTGTGCACTATGAACAGTCTGCTGCTGAGAACTTTGCTGCCCTTGGGGAGGAAAGCTTTGCTGATAAGCCATATAATGCAGTTGCTGATGTGAAAATTGATGCACTTGTGCTTGAGCCAATTGTGAGCTTTGACTCTGCGGTGTTTGTTGCCCCATTTGGTGGGCCATTTGCTGTCCTGCCTGCGGCAAAACTTGCTGGGTTAATGCATGGGGCATTTGCTGATTTGGATGCTGCATCATTTGCTGTTGTGTTAGTGTCACTTGCCCATGCTGTTGCATTGCCTGTCCCAATTGTGAACTCTGCTGTTGTCCAGTTTGTGCCATTTGTGAGCCATGCTGTTGAGCAAATGATGTCAAAAGGGGACTCGGCTGTTGTGCCATTATATGTCCGTGCTGTTGAGAATATTGGCTCACTTGCTGCTGTGGAGCTTGTGTTATCTGCTGCCCATCCTGAGGCACCATTCCATTAGGTGGCATTGAATGGGCAACAGGAATTGCAGCCAGCTTTGGTGTGGAAGTACCAGGAGGCGGGCCAGGTGGCAAAGGTGGAGGCAAGGAAGCCGGCTTTTCATACTGGGTAATGTTAGTTTCAGGATTCCAGTAGTATAACAAACCCGTGCTACCATCAATCAAACCTTTCCATGGTTTTGGAAGTGTGGGATCATCTGGTGCATACCTGGGACCGGCAGAAGCTGAAGCTGGCTCCGCTGTTGCCATGCCTGATACTTATCTACAATCATACCAAAACCTTTGCATCAATACATTGACAATGGCAATGCAAACTGAAAATCTCATACAATCTCTCGTTTCACAAGTTCCACAAATTAATGGGGGAAAAAAAACTAATGCAACCAATTACCCCAGATAGAGTTAGGAACTAACCTTAGATTATTCCACAGTTTCCTCACTCCAACCAAGAAAAAAAAAATATATATCTCACAGTTCAGTCGATCCAACAAAGAAAAAAAAAGTCTGTTCTGAAATACTAAGCTAAGGCAACCTGAAAGTATGTCTCAATGCCCCGAAATAAAACAAGCTCAAATATTCGAAGAATCGAGTTCTGTCATTACTTTAACGACAGTTTCTAACTTCTCCAAAACCAAAGCATAGCATCATAATCAAAACAAACCCTAGAAGAAAACTTCAAAACCAATATATCACTATAAGCTCAAGTGCTCAACGACCAAGCATATTCAAATAAGAGAAATTGAAGACCAAATATTAAAACAAGGTAAAAAAAGTAGCTGAATCCCAATTACAAAAACCTAAAAGCTTCACATACCTCGTCCAAGATATTGAATGGGTTCCAATAATTTAATATCTTCGTCTATTTAATCAGAGAGCGAGCTCATAAAACAATGTAAAAGCCCTATCGAATAAATATTTGCTTATTGTCCTCTGGGCTCTGTGGCTCGGACTAGAAAGAAAGAAAGGAACAATTTTCGGAAAACAAAAGCGAAAATTTTCCTGGAGAACCGGCTGTTGTGAGGTGTGAGCGCATGGAATTTGATAGTAGGGTTGAGGGGATATATCAGCTGCACCGACGATGCAGTATCGGCGATGCACCCTCATTAAAGATCTATTGTGTGAATTTATCCTATAAAATTACTAATTTATTTCATTTTATTCATTTAAAGTTTATTATTTCACTTCATTCCTATAAGGGTAAATTTTTTTAAACCCCCTAATTACCAACAAATTTTTTCTAAACCCCCACCCATTTAGGAACTCTCCCAAAACCCTCTAAAACTTATAATACATTTTTAGCCCTTCTGACGCACTCTGATGCGCTCTGACGCAAACTGACACGTGGCCTGACACAGACTGACGCACACCCAGTGTAACTGTATTTTTAAAATACAGTTACACTGAACAAACAGTTACACCTTGATTAAAAAAACAGTTACACTAAAATTGAAATTGAATTTTAGAAATACAATTACATTAAAAAATAACTACAAATAATTATACTATTAATTTTTCAAAAAAAAACTTACAGACTCATAAAAAAATAAAAAATTAGTTACACCTTCACTGAAAAAACAATTACACATTCATTAAAAAACAGCTACACCTTCCTTAAATAAATAGTTACACCTTTGCTAAATAAACAGTTACACATTCACTGAAATACAGTTACACTAGACACAAGTCAGAACACGTCAAAGAGTGCATCAAAATGTGTTAGAACACGTTAGAACGAGTCAAAAGGGTTAAAAAGATATTACAATTTTTAAGAGATTTTGAGAGTTTCTAGATGGGTAAAAGTTTAGACAAATTTTTTAAAAGGTTATGTAGTTTAAAGTTACAGACTAAAATAAAAAATGGTATTATTTCTAGATGGGTAAAAGTTTAGACAAATTTTTTAGAAGGTTATGTAGTTTAAAGTTACAGATTAAAATAAAAAATGGTATTTCTGAAATTAAAAAAATACAAATAAAATTTTGTTAAAATTAAAAACTAATAAAAAAGGTATAATTGGAATTCTATAAAAGAAAAGTAAACTTTAGATGGTTATAGGTTGACTAAAGGGTTTTGAAAATGTTAAAGTGTATAATTGGGGGTTTTGAGAGAACTTAATTTTGGGTGGAGGTTATGAGAGAATCAATCTCTAACTAAAGGGTTTAAAAATATTTGCATTTCCTATAAAAAGTCCTCGACAAAAAACAAAAAAAAAAGTCAGTAACTAGCACGAAAAAGAGGCTCATAATCATTTTATCGGTTTTGTTATTTTAGATTTTATCTTAACATTTTATAGAAAAACACAAGTAATAATTGAAAAAAATGTCATAGAAGTGAAAGCATTTAATTCATTTTTTTATTTATAATTAAACAGCTTATGTTTAACTTACTTCGAAAAAAGGAATTGAGTGTCATCCATTCTATCAAATGCTTATTAACTGTTTAGTATCTCAACTAAATGTATTAAAGTGTCATTCATGAAATTTGAATAAAAAATATTACTAAACAAAATGGTGACAAATGGCACTACATAAAACAATTTTAGTTAAATATAAAAATTGTGTAAAATTTATTTCTATAAATAAATACATAAATTTTGTCGTAGCTCATTTAAAAAGATTGTATAATTTATTTATGCACTCAAATTTAATCCTCTTCTCTTAAAAAAAGAAAAAATGCACAAATTTCAAATAATTCATCATTTCTCTTTTTTATTATAAGACAACCTATTTATTTATCCCAAATATATTGTACTTGGCACCTAAAATTTTTTTGAGAAATTTGCACATTTACCACCCATATTATAGGGGGTGTGTGCATTTTACCATCAAAATTTTTTTTTCACTAATTGTCACACATACTTTGCTTCGTTTAGCAATATTACACTTATCATATATTTCATCTACTTTTTTGTTAAATTAAAAAATGATTTCGCCTTTAGAAAAATTTACATATTTACTACCGAGACTAAAAGCAATTAGAATTTAGAGGGTTTCGTTAAAGCATATATAGGACTTAAAAAAAAAAAAAAAAAAAAAA
>QANT01000754.1:62564-74383 GCA_003254885.1 Purshia tridentata
AAAAAAAAAAAAAAAAAAGCAAAGACAAACTAGTGGGAAGCTCTAAAACCTTCGCTTGAAAGTTGAAACCGGTGGAGCTGGAAGAAGTAAGAACAGTGTAGAAACTGAAGCGGTGTGGGGAAAACATGGCTCTGGAAGCTGCTGAGGCTGCGACTGCGCCAGAGTTGGCACTTGCTGATACTGACATCAACTGGGACAGGTTCATTCTTCTTCCTCTCCTTCTCTATTTCTTGTCCATTCACCATTTTGTTTTCCTTTATTCAAAACAAACTGACTGTTAGGCCAATCTGGGACACTGGTTTTTCGTGCCTTTTGCTGGTTGGAATTTGGAGTGAGTAAAGGAACGGTTGTTTTCCATTTTTTGCTCAAGTGGGTGTTGTTCGGTCACCATTACTATGAGCATGGAGAGGATCCTTGATACACTTAAAACAAAACCAAACACCCCAAACCCGAAAATCTGCTTGTTAATTTTTCCCAATGGAGGCATGGAGGTCTTTTGAAATTTATATTTTCGCACCTTAATTTACATTGTATTTTCACAATGCATTACTTATAGGCAGTGGTTGATGTGCTTAAAATGTACTAGGACCGACTCTCTTTTTATCTTTATTCACTTCAATTTAGGTTGGACAAGACAAGGTTTCATATTATTGGGGCTATTCTCTTCACAGCGCAGTCAGCCTTACTACATCCAACAGCGGTTGTAAAGACTAGAATGCAAGTAGCTGGCTCTGACCTCGCTCACATGGGTGGAATATCAGTATTTAGACATATATTAAAGAGTGATGGCATCTCCGGCATCTTTAGAGGTTTTGGCAGTTCTGCCATTGGATCGTTGCCTGGTAGGGTATTGGCTTTGACATCACTTGAAGTATCAAAAGATATGATGTTGAAATACACTGAAGGACTAGACATGCCTGAGGCTATGCGTGTTGGCATTGCAAATGGAGTGGCGGGCCTGTTCTCGAATTTAGTTTCTTGTGTATACTTCGTGCCCTTGGATGTGGTTGGTAAACCAGTTCTTTTCCACTTCCTGTAATTATGTGTCTGTAATTTATTAACTAGGAAACAGTGTATTTGAAAAAACAAGAAAGATATGATAAATGAATTTGCCTGTGTAGGTCATGTTCATATAGCTTGTACTGACACTTAGTTTGCTTCAGAACAAATATCCTAGAGATAGATTCACGAAACTGCTTTATCATGTCCAACTTTGATATCCTGTTAAGAGATGATTCTACAGGTCCTCAAAACCAAAAAACATTGCTCCCTTTCTTTTTGGTGGGTATGAAAGTAGGCTAGCCATATATACCATTTCCATCTTATAGTATTTTATTTGTCACAATGAAAACTCAGTGTCCTTAATTGCTTTGCTCCTATGACATATGGAGAAATCCAGTGTCATTATGCCATGTGATGTATACTTTTTTTATGGTTTAGAAGGATCAAAAGACTCTAAATTTGGCATGATTTAGGCTAATCAAAACATAAAACCTTTTTTTTTTTTTGTAACAGTGTTGTATGTAAAATGAGTGTAGAAAACTTGTGAACTTTGATGTGGGGTTCAGTTCAATATGGTTTCAAGTTTTTATAATGACATCATTGTAACTTATTGTTTTGGCTTTTCATCTATGCTGATAAATCAGTTATGTCTTCCAATATTATGTGTTGAATATATCTTTTGTGATGTCCTCTTCACTATAATTGTACTTGGTCCATTCTCAGATTTGTCAGAGACTAATGGTCCAAGGACTTCCTGGAACTACATCCTGTAACAGACCATTTGATGTCATACGTAAAGTCATAGAGGCTGAAGGTCTTCGTGGTATGTATAGAGGCTTTGGATTAACAGCTTTGTACCAGTCCCCAGCATCTGCACTTTGGTGGGGCGCCTATGGTTCTGCCCAACACATCATCTGGAGGTGTATATAATTTCTTTGTGGGCAATTTTATTCTGTTGCAGTTCCTTAATTTCTGCCTAATATGTTGTCTAATTATTATACCTTCTTTTAATCATTATAGAAGTTTGGGCTATAGCGATGATGCAGAGAAGAAACCATCTCATATGGAGATGGTGACAGTTCAGGCTACAGCAGGTATGATGGCCGGTGCTTGTTCCTCGGTTATCACTACTCCCATTGACACAGTCAAGACACGACTTCAGGTAGTTTAGTTTAAAACTGTAATGTCAGTCTGTTTTTATTCCATCTCTAAAGCCATTGTTTCTGTTAAATTTCCACTGTCTTGATAAGAAATAAGTCCTTTGGCAAATTGTTGGATATGTTACTTGGAGGTCATGGATAATTATGGCGTTGGAAGACCATCAGTATTGAAGACAGCAAAGACACTCCTTAAAGAAGATGGATGGTGGGGTTTTTACCGAGGATTTGGTCCTCGGTTCTTAAATATGTCACTCTATGGAACTACAATGATAGTTACTTATGAATTAATTAGTAAGTTAGCCTTCCAATATATATTTCACAGCTTTCACGTGTGGTCATTTGTCTTGATACATTGGATCTATTTTTTTTACTTTCTTTCTTGGTTCTAGTGGTAGTTTGTGGCCAACTGATTAGTGTGTGTTTGTATTGTGCTCACCAATTTATCAGAGCGATTATCTGTGAGGCAAGTATGACATATTGAGCTGGAAGAGGTGCCTGAAGCCAGAGGAAATTGATTCCGGGTTCCTTCAGAATTTGCCTATTCCCAGTAGGAAGCCTTTCTTGAATGGGTTCTTTTCCATTTTGTTTCTTTCCCTGCTATTTGGATGGGAAGGTTGGGTTCATTTTTCACTCCTTTAGTCCTGTAAATATGTGTGACCGTTGACTGTAGTTTACCATGTTCTAAAGTGTCAGGGAGTTTTATAGGATTCTGAAATGTCAGGGAATTTGATAGAATATTTTTCTTCCAAGTCATACATACAAATTACAATACAACCTTCATGGAATGCAGTTTTCACAGAATTCTATGTATGAAATTAAGTATAGGATTGGAAATCATGTATTTTATGTATTGTTGGTTAATTTTCTAACAATTTTTGGAGCATAATGGTTGGGATTGGCCTAGTTGACGGAGAAAAAAACTCTTCTCTACACATCCGAATTTGAACCATTCTCCTTTCATCTAATAAATAAAAATTGTTGTCTAACTTGACATTAGCCTTGTTTGCAAGAAGCTTTTCAGAATCTAATAATCCCAAAGGTTTTCGGAATCTGATAATTCCAAAGGGTTGTTTTTGTTACCAAATATTTTGGACCCATTTCATTTGATAAATAATTCATAAATATTTTTTTTCAAAAATTCATAAATACTTGTTATTGTATTAGGAAAAGAGAAAGACATACATTTCATTGGTGTTACATTGTTGTATAACTTTTATATAGTATTTATAATCCAAATTTTATTCTTTAAAATATGGGCTCGAGTGTGGACTGTGGAGAGGTGTGAAGAATAATTTTTTGGGTGTACCGCGTAAATCAACCCATCCTCATTGTTCGCCACGTCACACTTTAAATAAATATAATATATATAAATATTAAAAAGAGGTTTAAATTTAAACCAAACAGTTAATATCCGCGTTTCCCATACCCTATAAAATGGCGCGAGCGACGGAGAGAAGTCCCTGCTCTGGAATCTGAATCTGAATCTGACTCTCTTTCAACGATTGAAGGAAGCTGAGACCGACAGCCCCTCCAGATCCCCCACACCCTTCTTCTCTCTCTACCGTAAGTTTCTCACATTTTCCTTTTCTTCCATTTTAGATCTGATCAGAGATCTGTGGCATTCAAGGTTTTGGTCAATTCCCTTCATAAACTAAATGTGTCAATAATCAATATGGTTGTTTTTGTATTACATTGTTAACTTGAATATCAATTTGATGGTAATTGTTCATTTTTTAACAATAAATGATCGCCGTGTTTTCGATGCTCGTTTGTTACTGAGATTTATATCACATGGATTTCATATAAGAACGTTGAGTTATAAATGTATATATATATTTTTTTTGGGTCAGATTGTTGTAATCATCCATGAGATTATGCACAAAATGGTGTTCTGGGGTTGTAGTAGTGCATGAAATGTGAATGAAACTTGACCTTTGTTTTTAAAGATCATATTGATTTCTGCCACTTGAGACCAGTTGAGCTTATTAGAATTCAAAGGGTTTTTCTGACTTCATTTTTGGTTTGTTTGGGTAAATTTTAGAGACACAATGGGGTTGTCTTTCACCAAACTTTTCAGCCGACTCTTTGCTAAGAAAGAGATGCGTATTCTTATGGTGGGTCTCGATGCTGCTGGTAAAACCACCATTTTATATAAGCTCAAGTTAGGCGAAATTGTTACCACCATCCCTACCATTGGTATGTTTCTTGCACTTAATATATTTCAAATGATTTAAATGCTTATTATCTTAATTTACTTCTGATTGAGTTCTTCAACAAGATGAAAGGAGTGGTTTGCTCCTTGAGCACTTAGATCTGTGTGGAAAAATTTATAATGTTGGGAATCGTTTTATAGATAGGAGGATCTCTACCAAGTAGAACTTTGATGAACGTTCTTTATTGTTTTTGGGGCAGGGTTTAATGTGGAGACTGTGGAATACAAAAACATTAGCTTCACTGTCTGGGATGTTGGAGGTCAAGATAAGGTGAGCAACATTTTGTTCCAAGATTGCATTTCTGTGCCTCTTAGTAATTTGTTTTAGAGATATGGGTTTCTTTCTAAGAGACGCAATCCACTTCCTGGTTATATATTTACATGTTCAATTTTACCTGTAAATTTTGGAAATAATTGGATTAAATTAGATTAGGTCCTTTTATTATTTACCTTTTGGGATTTCTTGTTTGATTGGTGGTTGGTTGGTTCAGATTCGACCTCTGTGGAGGCACTACTTCCAAAACACACAAGGGCTTATCTTTGTGGTTGACAGCAATGATCGAGATCGTGTTGTTGAGGCTAGAGATGAGCTGCACAGGATGTTGAACGAGGTATGTGGGGAGGCTTGCTTTGTTCATTGTTGTGATTTTCTACGTATAACTTAGGGGTCAGAGATAATCCATATGTCCCTCTTACTCTTAGTGACCCAGTGTATGAGTCTATCTTCTTCTATGAGCAGGATGAATTGAGGGAAGCTGTGCTTCTTGTGTTTGCAAACAAGCAAGATCTTCCAAATGCAATGAATGCTGCTGAGATCACAGACAAGCTTGGCCTTCATTCTCTTCGACAACGCCATTGGTATAACCCACAAGCAACCCCATTCTCATTTTCCCTCTCAATTTATTGACAACATGCAGAGACTATTAAGCACCTCAATCCTCATCATTGTTTGATATATTTTCTGCAGGTACATCCAGAGTGCATGCGCCACTTCTGGTGAAGGATTGTATGAGGGATTGGACTGGCTTTCAAACAACATTGCTAGCAAGGCATGTTAAACTTTAATCCCCTACTGTATTGATATCTTTAAAACTTGGATGAACTAATATGCCCTTTCACTATTGTTTGGTTTTACTTTACTTAATGTTTTAGTAGCTAGTTACATTTTGTTTCAATTTTTTCTTATTCTCGTTTTTTCTTATTTCAGGCTTAGAGGACTCTGCAGGTCGATCTTCTCCATGTGTTTCACTCTTTATCTGCAGCCCATTTTGGGGTTACAGACAGTCATCCCATCATAGATCGCAAACTTTATTGGTCTCAATGTTGCAATAGGAAAGGAATGCCGTCTTATTTTCTTTTTTTGTAACCCTTCCCATTGGGTTCTGATTATGGTTTAATTCAATTTGTTGTCTAGACTTGATTTGCTAAGCCAAATACTCTTCGTAAGTTGAAATATTCACCTTTCTTTAAACCGGGGCGCAGTTATCACTTATCACCTTGACTTAAGTTTTTACGATATCCCAAGAGAATAGCAATAGCAATAATATATGACAATATATGGTCATGACTCATAACTCTTTATAGAAATTAATTTTGAGAATTTTAGCTTATATTTCATTTTTTTACCATACAAAAAAATTATTATATATGCACATTAAAAAAAAATTTGGCCAAAAAGTATTGACATTTAAAGTATTAGCCACAAACAAACAAAATTTTGTTTTTCAATATGAAAACGTATGTATTCATACTATACGCGTGTGGCATGTTTAAACGTAGGGGACAGAAGGGTTATCTACTTATCTTATCTCCGACCTCAATAAAAAATGAGTACTTGGGTTCAAGGCCCAGAATGAGCCCAACGAGCCAAACTATGGGCTTTCTGCATTGGCCCATGTTGCAAGCAACAATTAATTACCAGAACGCTTAACAATACATTTTTAACTGAAATAAAACATCACATGATTTACATACGTTTACTGTGACCCCATACTCACCGACTCATTTTATTTTATTTTTTAAAATTACGCTCTCGCCCACACACACACGCTTAAGGGTCAAAATTATCTGACAATTTCAGGAAAGAATATAACTTTGAGACTCTTGATCCTTTTGCATATTGGCATAGATGATGGAAGTGCAAAACTCCCTCACCTGGAATGCTGGAAGAACAACCTACACCGAGGGAAAACATCTACAAAACTTGAAATAAGCTGCGGTGGAAATGCACGTCCTTGTATGAGAATGGGATTGTATGTCTCAACAAGTGACGTCACAACTCTTTGCAGATCAATTTCCTCTAGACAGCCTGCAAAACCACCATTACAACAGCAGACGAATCAAAATTTCAGCAAATGATTGCATCTATAAAGGAAGTTTACAGCTAGAAACAAAATTTAGACCTTTCTCAAAAAACATTTCCTGGTCTTCATCTTCCATATCAACCTCTTCAACAACTGTACCATTTTCCAAGGCAAGAGCTGCTTCAGCATACCTATTCAGAAATTCTTCTTCAGTTTCTTCATGTTCATCATCCTCCGAGTCCTAAGAACAAAGCAACCATGCTGTCAGATTTCCAAACATCAGATGCATGAGAGAAGTTCTCAAATGGACAAAGCCAACGGCCAGACATCATCCACATAGTAGAGTTGCATTGCTCAATATTAGCCTCCTGCCATTAGAGAACTTTTCATGCATGAAGTACGGATATTAGATGATAATAGAATAATTTCCATGCTAAACCTCATCATCATCGTCATCATCTTCAATGTCATCATCACCTTCCTCGTCATCCTCGGTCTCTTCTTCTCCATCTTCCTTTTCTTCCTGCACTTCATTTAATCGTATGGATGCTTCCATCAGAGAAGTAAAGCATTCTTGTAACAAAGCACCAGATGACTTTCCGAGTAGCACCAGCCGTTCAATCACTTTGGCCAGTGACATCACTGAGATTCATTAACAACAATTAGTGATGTCTAAAACTATTCAATTTATGTAAAGAGGGACTAGTGAAAAGTAACTAAAAGAGAGACTGTTTCAATAAATATGATAAGTTTAAACTTAACATTTTACCTAACCTCTCACGTGTCTCAACAAAATCAGATTAGCTTTAAACTGTTCATGAAATATGGAATAAATCATTATTTATTTATGTGTTTTTTTTAAATGATTTATTACACAAGATTTATGGAGTAACAAATTCTGATCTTTAATCTGAAAATTGAACTTGCAATTTTTTTAAGAACCTAACGAACCAAGTACTAACCAATCAACTTTATCTCAGACTCTGTTGATAGCCCAGGTTTGAAAGAGCTAGTGGAAACAAATCCAACGGCAGACGCCCAGGTTTCAAAGCCTCCATCTCCATCTTTCTCCAATATACCCTCTACAACTTCAGGATAACATAAATAGCATGATGATATAGCAAGCAACAAAGGCTTCCAGAGAGAACCAGGCCTGCTTTTAAATTCTCTGAAACGGGAGAATGTTGCCTGACAAAATGCAATTGTCAATGACTGCTTCACACCTTCTGTCTCAGATGAGTAACTTGGGACATGTAGCAGTACATGTATACAAGAGCAAGCCCTCCAAGTTGCAGATGGATATTGTAAAGTGGCCTCACATATAAACGTACTGATGCCTTCTATTATGGAACGCTTAGGAACAGGTGGAGCTGGAGGTGATGGCATTCGTCCTACAATAAAATTTTGCAACCCATGCTTACTGTGTAGACTGACAACTTCTTTAATGCACTCAAACACTGACATATCCTCTGATTCTTCCCAAGCATTCCAGTCCGCTATAAGATCAGCCCAAGCTAATAATAACTCAGATACATTAAGCTCTAGAATTGTATTACTTTCAGTAACAGATAGCATGATGGATCGGAGCAATGTTGATGCATAATCTAAACAAGATGGAGGGGGCAAAGCCTCAGATTTCTGATCCTGATCAAATGACAGAGAAAATAACAATCTGAAATCCAGATGCATATAACGAAAATTATTAAAATGACTGCACAGAGGAATTTTGTTTCTAAACAACAGAAGCATAAGCAGAGCAAATGCAGAGTATGAAGTTTCATGAACCTATTATTTAATAGCTCCAACCCAGGGAGCAAATTTCAATCAAGCATATTAAATAGAGTATAACAAAAGATGCACGCATTCTTTGTTTTGAAGCTGAAGTATTATAGCTAAGTTTCTTTCCAAAAAATTACTACGAAGTCAAAACTAACCAATGGATGCATTGGTGTAAGCCAAGCCTGTTGCAAGAGGGAAGAGAGAGCTCTACTGATGGTGGCTTGACCTGATACCCACTTTTCATTTGATTCATTCTCCGCAAATTCTTCAGCCATAAAACTTTCCCAAGATTGAGCCATCACTGCTAATGCCTCAAAGCCCTTTTCAACCATCTAATATGAACAGTATATGAACAGTATTAACACCCTTGAGGTATATTCCACAGATAGTTAAAATTGGCACAAATTATTACAATCCAAAAAAAATGATGATTTATTCCAATGCATACACCGAAAGTTTCAAGAAAACACGTCATAATTCCAATGCATGCACAGTGAGCATGGTTAAAAGTTGATGAAGCACATAATCATTCAATATTGGCAAAGCTGATCAGATGATAGGCCAAATTCTGTATTATACAGATAGCTGTTTCACTCTTTTTAGAAGATGGTGCATCAATCACTAACTGGTTATCATGTTATTCAAAAGGATAAACAAACTACCATGCACCAGCCTAGCCATAGAGATTTACACATACTAGAGGCCATGGCTCCAGATCATGGGGCATGCATTTTGAGATTGCAACAACCAATGAAGAAACAATATATGGGATATGAACTGCAACATCTTCATTTCCTGCCTCCACCAAAGAACTGAGAAGCTGAAATAAAATAGAGCTCTCTTCCTCGTTATTGGCAATTCTACTAATCACAACTTGAAGGAGAGGAAGCCACTCAGGTGGTGGGTAGTCATTCTGAAGATAGAACATAAGATCAGTAAAAGCCACCATGTTGTTGTATAAGCCACAAGGTCAACTAAAGGATTGATATTGTGACCTACTTCCAGAAGCTCTGCAATTGCTGCAGCCGCAGAAACCCGCACAGGATAACAAGAAGTATCCCCACTATTGGGCATAGCCAATGCCTTGAGCAATAAGGAATACACATCTGCACTCATCTCCTGAAAATGAGACATATTCAGAATAGTGGTTCTCAAATTAATAATAATAATAATAATGCATTTTTTGAGTAAGTATATTGGAAAAGTAGATAAGGAAATGTAATATAGCAGGGGAATGCGTAGATAAATTTTTACATTTTAAATTAAAAGTACAAGATGGCATGGTAAGAAAGAGTCTCACTTCAGGTAGACAGGATGCAAGTTCTCCAAGCACCCAGTTTGCGGTGGCAACTAAATACGGTGGGCACACTGATAATTTATACAATGGTAGAACCCGAGTTTGAACCAGAGTTATTGCGTATGCAGGTTGCTGCTCCCTTAGAAACTGTATTGCAATAAAAGAATTACAAATCTTTAGTTGCAGACTTTATTAAACCAATATTTGCCAATTTATGAAGTAACAGGAGAATAAATCCTTACATGTAATAAGCCGCCATATGCCATCAAAACACCAAAATAACTGCCATTTTCATAGTAATAGAATCAGAAAAATTTTAAAGTATACAAAATAATAGGGGAGAAGCATATATGTGTAGATTGAAACGCTGATGAGGAGGAAGAGGACAACAACTACAAAAGATGCGTAAGGGGAAATATATTAACCAAGAGAGGAAAGAAAGAATTACCAACACAAAAAGAGAAATTATATGTTGTACAATATCAAATATATCAAATATTTTAGATATCTGTAGATGTGTTTACGAACTCACTGATTCAGAATTCTAGTTTGGGATGAACTAGAATCAGAAGGAATTGGAAACTTCGATAGAAATGGAAGCACCAATAGTTCTCCAATAGAACTACGTTGATTGTTTCTCTTGTTCTTTTCACCCTTTTTACGTTTGGATAAAGCTGATAGGCCATTAGTAGAAGTCCCCATCAGAGGCCCCTGCAGGCATTAAACACAACCTGAATGACATGCATTTTAAAATACATGCCCAGACATATATCATAAGGGACAACAATGGAGCAACCTTTGACACTGCAATAACTCCAAGTAAATTTATAGCACTTTTTCTGGCTGTAAATAGATCATCCCTCCACCCAGAAATTTCTTCCTGTATAAAAACAAGTGGTGATGTAAAAGGAAACTGAAATGGTGAATGAATCACATGCATGATCATTATAAGCTTCCCATACAAGGTCAGATGGAAGATTCTTTCGTATGTACTCATCTGCATCTTCTTCCCACTCTGAGATATCCTACTTGAAAATATTGCCAGAAAAGGTAGGAAATTAGAGAATTAAATTTTTAACTTAAAGCATTTTTCAAACATATAATCTTTCCCTTTTTTGTTTTACTGAAGATTTACCTTTTCATTCATTATCAATGCTTGGAAGATTGCCGACTCCAACAGAGATGAAAAATGTGGAGAAACTAATCTCCATCCCTGATTACAAATTAAAAGGAATACTTAGAGTAACAACTTATTGTACTACAGAACATCCAAAGCTCCACATCCTAACTATAAATTTGTTAGAATTTCATTGGTTCTTTATTCACCAATCATAGAGGGAATAAAGCATCTACGGCAATATTTCATAATAAAACTTACTAATTAGAAAACTTACAGGCCCTGTTTCAAGAACATGTGAAATCACATCAAAAGCTAATGAAAGAATCCTCTCCGACAAAATATCAAGCTTCTGCATACAGAATATTACTTTAGGTTCTAACGTGACAAGAAAATAAGAAAGATGACGAGTTTCAGGGATATTAAAATTCAGTAAGCAAGTAATTTTTTGTCAAGTGGATGCAGACATGGCAGTCAGAGAACTTAGAACACCACAGGCGTAGCCACTTTGCCTACTGACTGTGAAACAATAAAATAACTAAACACAACTAAATACAAAACTTACGTCGACATTTTTGCTATATTTGACTATGTTCAGAACACATTTTATCATGTCCGGCATCAACCTGAAAACGTAAAGGAACACAAAACATGAAGACAAACCACAATGACTTCCACCTAATGAAATTTAAAAATTGCTTTATTACTTATCAGAATACTTCCGGTGTCGAGTAATGAGAGCACAGAAAATGAGCAAGCTTCTTTTCCCAGTCTTCAACCTCATCAGGTAACCATTTTGTGGAGTAACCACGCAATCAAAACTCAAGGAACCAAGAATGCGAATTATATCATGACAAAATGAAGGTAGAAGAGGCACTAATGAAGATGGCATATGCGACCTCACCTATGAAAATAACAATGCTTAAAAAACAATATAAAAAAAAAAGAC
>QANT01000755.1:0-11464 GCA_003254885.1 Purshia tridentata
AAAAAAGATATATGGTAGGCTGGCAGCTAGTTATCATGTAAAAAAGTAAGAAAGACAACCAAATGTGCAGTGGCAGGGCTGTAATTTATGCTCTTTATAATGGTTTTTGTTATGCATGTATTGAGTTTTTAAAAAGTGGGCCGACAAGACTTTCTGTTTCCATGTTTGGGTTTAATGAGCAGTATAAGTGTCCAAATGAACTAATAAAAAGAATCTCATAATTTAAAAACTAGAAAGTAAGTGCAATAATTAGAAGAAATAAAATAGAAATAATTTAAAGACTAGAACTTGAACAATGGTATAAACACCAAGGTTAAGACTCCACACCATCATAATTATTAATCTAGTAATTTTCTTAGCAATTTCTCATATAAGAGGGCACCTAAGAGTCAACTTGATGCCCTCAGCTAATAATATTTATATTTTAAGCTCTAAATTAAATAACTGTATGGTAGATATTGTTCTTGCTTAAAAACTATAAATTTTAAGCAAGCGAACCAAAACTAAAGAACAACTAGACTTCAAAAAACTTATATTAAAACAATTGATTACAAAGCAAAAATGTGTAAAAAAATTTCTAACTATCCATGATAAATGATATCATTGGTAAAAAATTAATTCTTTCTCATTCTATGAACAAAATCTAGAATTTGTAAGATCTAAATGGTGAGAAATTACCTAAGGAAAGCTTACTTGATAATTTTCAAGATAGTGCTTCTCCCTCACTTTGGTGAGGAGGCTTAGTGTGACCACCCATAAGTATTAAACTAAAATAAAAGGGAAAAGAAGCATAAAATGATATTTAACTAGATAAGAGTAAATAAAATAATAACTTAGAAGTAAATAAATAAATAAAAGAAGGAGCAAAAGAAAGACATGAAAATCAAACTTTCATTGTATTAATTTAAAAGTGCATGAACAAAATATTAAAACTTCCTATTCTTTCTAACAAAATAGCCAAAAAGGCATTTGAAAGAAATTCTAGTAGAATAGGGAAAGGCATTTGATATTTTGATGCTTTCCCGACCACAATTTGCGTTGGTGCTTTGGTTTTATATGGAAAGCATGCGAGTTTTTGGGTTAGTTTAAATTTATGATTTGGGCATCACGACTCACGTGCCCTCCATTTGGATTTTCTCTCATCATTTCAGTTTCACCTTATCTATTTGTGCTCAAGTACCAGCTGTTCAGTCTTCAAGCCTTCAATGGTGGGATGCTGGAGTGGGTTCGGTACTGTTACCATACCGAAATGCCCATACCAACTCCAAAACCGCTATAGGAGGAATGGCCAATCTGGCACTACCACCGTCACCAACAAGGTCAGGTTTTGATTGTTTCGGTGTTGGTTGGTATTGTTCAGTGGAGCACGGTTTCCAAGAGAAAAAAGGAGAAGGAGGGAGCGAAAAAGGGAAAGAACTAGGGAGAGAGAGATGGGTTGTGCCACACCAAGATTGAGGAAGAGACTAAGAGAGAGAGAGGTTGCTAGTTTATGGAGGAAGTGGAAGTGTTGGGTGGCAGAGGAGACGGGTTTGCAAAGGAAGTAGAGGCGCTATGTTTCTAGGAGAAGGGGAGGTTCGAGAGTGTGCTAGGTTTGTAGACGAGAGATGGTGGGGTTTGCTGGGTTACTGGGTTTGTTGAGGAGAGATAGCAGAGGAGTGGCCAACATGTCCTTGGGAGGACGTCGATCACTCAAGAAGCTGGCGATCTCTCGAAAAGGTAGGAGATCTCTCGGGGAACACCGACGAGCTATTGATGTAGTTTTTGGTATTGACATGTTGACGATTAGTGATATTTCATTTCCAATGCCGATATTGTCGATTCGATATAGGTATCACCACCGATACCGATATTCCATGAAATCAACCATACCGATCACTACAGATTGGTTTGAAAGTTAGTAATTTTTTATGTTTAGGTTAAAAAACCTAGGCCCAGTCAGATGGCTCATCGATATAAATTTTTTGTCCACATATAGCATACATGTAATATTAAAAATATGGTACATTTAAATTTTTTTTTTAATTGAGAAATTTCTTTGTGCCACTCACAAATTCAACACATTGCGGCTTGCTACAAATTTAGCTTAAATGAATACAACAGAGTTGGTTGGTGTAGGGGTTGGCGATGGGTGGGATGGGTCGAGTGGGAGCTCAACCCGCCACAGCCTGCATAGTCAATAGGTGGGGTGGTTGCAACTTAATTAGAGAGCGGGTTGGAGCTGGTGGCTGGTGGGTGGGCCGTTTACATATAGTGAAAATTAACGAGGGTGAGGGTGGGTTTATATACATGCCAACCTCCCAGAAGGAATATGAAATGCTCACTGTCAACTCTCCAAAATTGAAGCAAATTATTTATGTATACACTTAGAATGATGTTAATGACCCCATTTCACTTATAAAAAAAGACTTATCTTCTCTTCAAAGTATGGAAACAATGCTTCTTAAATTACATAAGTGAGGAAAGTGATGAATAAGGTAATTATGTAAATAGATAACAATTTTACTAGCTCTTGGCTCTTGTAGAAGATATCCATCATATTCCCTATATCTCACAATTGGTTAAACGGGTGGTGATGGGCGGTGGATGAGGGAATGCAAACCCAAGTCGTCAACTATCGGGTGGGTCGAGTGGAGACTAAACGGGTGGCGGCTCGGGTGGAGAGTCGAGGCGGGCCGGTTGATGCCCACCCTTAGGTTGGTGAGTGGTGAGTCAACCATATAAAAGTTTATCCTTTCCCAGTTTCTTCTTTTGGAATTTTAAATCCATATTTGGTATTGAATGCCAAAGCTAGAATGAGAGAATTTGTTATTCTACTATATTAGGTCATCTTAATTAATATTGTTGAATTATTTAATTCATTAAAACAAAAATATCGTACAGTTGAGTACATAAACATAAGTAGTAGACACTCTAAACAACCTAATCACTACTAAAAGATCAAGAATACACCACTGTGTAAAACAGTGCCTTATGTTTAAAATGGGCATGGTTTTGCAGTGCCCAATATCCTTTGGACACTGCCTTGCCACAGACCATGGTTGGATGGCCTTTGCTAAGGTTTCCAATAACAATATGGAACTTCAAAGCTTATCGGTGTCTTATAAGAAGTGGATCTTACTCTCCTTTATGGTACCCATGTTCATGTATAAGTTTATTTTACTTAATTTTAATTTATCTTTAATTTATCAATTATTGAATAAACCCAATAAATCCGGCTAGTCACATCACAATAGTCCCATTCAATTTATATTTTCTATGTTTTCTTTTATTATGAAAAACTTACCATCACTGGCCACAAAGGGATTAAATTATTATTTTTATTAGGGCCAACAATGGCCAATGTATATATTTAAATATTATTTGTCATGCTATTGGTACTATATTTTAGTGCATATTATCACTTTTTTTTTAGTTGAAAACGATAGAATCACTGGCGCCAAAAACAAAAAACTTTTAAATGATAAGAAAAACTATTAAATAGTTATGACTTATAACAAATTAACAACCAGCTTCACTAATTATTATATGAAATTAACCATCCACTGCATTATTATTGAAGGAAGATATACTGAAGCGTCACTTAATTTAATTAATGACATTACATATTATATTTATATACTAAAATGAATGCAAATAGTGTGATTAACTTAGTACATAATATAGGCCATCCCAATATATTCACAACATCCAGTTCATACACAAATCACTTCCCACAACATTGTTATATAAACCAATCCATTGACAAATCCCAAAGACAATATATGTTAAATACATATGAAGATCATCACCGCTGTGATGAACCTAGCCAAGCATCTAGTGTTTAACAACACAAAATATTAATCATCTTCCATTTGGGATCTAAATACCAATTAATTCTAACCAAAACAGATAGTACTTCCTTCCATCAACAAGGTCAAGCAAAAACACCTTACAATTCTCTAATCATACTAATATTAGAAGTTTGACTTCAAGACACAAAATACTAACCCGTCAAAGGATTTAAAATGTGGGAGAACTAGAAGTCAGACACG
This sequence comes from Purshia tridentata, assembly GCA_003254885.1. Classification (NCBI taxonomy): domain Eukaryota; kingdom Viridiplantae; phylum Streptophyta; class Magnoliopsida; order Rosales; family Rosaceae; genus Purshia; species Purshia tridentata. The sequence goes on from QANT01000755.1 coordinate 4,032, forward strand.
GTACATAGCAATCCTTAGTTGACATCCCATTAAGCTCCAAATGTGTTGTGCTTGTTTGACATGTTGGTTTTACTGCTTGCTTTAGAAGTGTGAGGAATTTGTTTACATCAATTGATTCAAGTGGGATATCTCCAGCAGCTGCAAGGATCTGACCAAATGGATTTGAAACTTGTGCCTCAAGGTCACCAAACTTTTTCTGGTAATATTCCTCTCTCTCAGCTGCCTTCTTCTTGATTAAAGCCATTTCTGCCGTGCTTGCTCATTTGCTGCCCATTGTGCTTCAAGCTCATGATGCAATGCTTCCATGCGACGACTTGCACCTTGTTTCTTAGTTACTATCCCTGGAACATCATCCCACTTCACACCAACACCATAACCTCGAACAGTATTGCATCGCTCAGGTCCGAACATGCTCACAAATATCGATTCACAAACTTCAGAAGTTACTTCTCTACCAGAATCCCGCACTAGTATCTCATTATTCTTAAAATTCTCCTACATAAAAATTTATATGTTGCATATCAACTCTTGCGTTTCCATATGATTAATTTAATACTAGAAGAACACAATAAAAAAGTACGAACTCGTTCGACATTTATAAATCATACTGAAGCTAGTCTACACTTACAATTTTTTTTCAACTTCATCATTAACCGAAACAGGACCATTTTCTCCATGCTTGGTGTACACTATTTGGAACATGGTCCAACGGTCTGGTTCAAGCCCATCATATTTTTGTGATTGCCAAATTATATATACTTGTCAAGATATCTACATATTTGTATAGAATATTACTATATATAGTTACAATATTATTCATAATGCCTTGCTTCATTTATTTTGAAAGCAAAATGCAGACTTATCATAGTATAACATCTTTTGAACAGATAAAGATATGAAACAAAAAACTAGTTATACAGTACGAAAAAAGGACAATGCATTTGATTGAATAATATGTCATACAATTTTTTATGAGATACATGTTGCCATGTCGGATTGAAGTTGTATTGTAACACCTCGTACCTTCTAAAGTGGTTTTGAAAAGCTTTTTAAAGGTTTTCGGGATTTTACTGGAAAGGTAAAACGTTTTGAAGGTTTTCGAACTTTAAATTTGACTTTTAAAACTTGAGAGGCAAAAGTTGACTTTTAGTTCGGGCAAGGTTTTCGCGTTGACCTTGGGTTTGTTGGAAAGGTATCGTCCTCACGAGTTCGTAGACACGTAGCATGCGTTAAACGGAGCTACGGTTTGGAAGTTACGGACGTGTAAAGAGAGGGGCAAGTTTGTAATTTTGAAAAAGTGGTTTTTAAAAAGGCACAGAACCCCAGAAATCCTTCAGTTTTCTCTCTCTTCCCTCCCGCTGTCTCTCTCTTCCTTGCGACCCATCTCTCCAGCCGAGACTTTCGCCGGCGCGTGGGGGCGCGTCCGGCGGCGGCTGGAGCCGATCTTTGGCTTGCCGTGCTCGTCTCTCTCCCCTCTTCCTTCCTGTGGTGGCGCCTCCCCGTGAAACAGCCCGGAAAGAGAAGAATTCGTTCGTGCACAGTCGGCGTCACGGCGGCGATCGCGGTGATTCCGGCAACGATGCGACCTCCCACCTGCCCAGATCTCTTCCTCTCGTCGAGCCTAGCGTGTTGGTAGGTTTGATTGAACCGTTGGACCGCCGTGGGCGGCGGATCAAAGCTAAGAGGTCGGCGGCTTTCCGGCCAGTTTTCCTCCTTTTCCGGCCACTTTTGAGCTTCGACCCAGGTTTGAGTTTTGGTCCCCTCCACGTACTCTACGTGCCTGTGTAGTTCGTTTTAGCTAAACTTGAGTTTCAGTTTTGTGCAGTTGAGCGCCGTTGACTACCCGTTGACCGCCGTGGGTCCCACTGTGTGTGGTGGCGCCAGCGACCCGTTCCTTGGTTTGTGGCCTCGAGCTAACCACCCGAACCTATGGGTGAGTTTGGGTGAGCTTCTTGACCTTCCGTGTGTTTTCCGAGGGTTAGGCAGCCACCGTGCGTGGTAGTTCCCGCCCGTTTCTGTGATTTGTTAGCTTGGTTGTGAACTCTGGTTTGTTTCTTAGGTTGTCTGGTCTTAACAGGTACGCTTGGCTCGGAAATTGTATTTTCGATGCTGTTGTGCTGCCGGATTTTAGAATCCGAGTAAAGAAGCCACGAAGGGCAGTTTAGTCTTTTCGCGTGGTCACGGTGAGTGAACCTAAGATCATTTAATTCTCAATTTAGTTAGTTACTTGGTTGCTTTGAGTGCTTGTTTGATTGGTTGCTGGTTACTAGTTAAGAAGGGTACGGAATTAGGATCGGAAATCCCAACAGTTTAAAGGTTATTTTGGGTAATCAAGGATTAGTTGGATTTTAAGTAAGGATCAGTGGTTATGGTTGAGGATTAATGAGTCCAGGTGAAGACTTTTGGTTAGGATTGGGATTCCCGGGGTTTAAGGTTATTGCTTTTTAAGGTGATTTAGTGTGGATGTTGGTTTTGGGAACTGATTTTGAGAATTCAATTTATTCTTGGATAAAGTTAAAGATTTGATCTTACTTATCAGTTTTTGGTAACATCGGTTCGTTAAGAAAGGATTTAATTTTAAGTTTGAGTTTAGATTTATTTTCTCATCATATCAAAATGGTTTTGAACCTGGTTTTCGGTGATTTGAAATGGAAATATCCTTTTCGGATTGGTACTATTTTCAGAGCACCCAATTGGTACTCGTTCAGCTTCTCAGATTGCATAAGGTCTTTGGGACCCATCACGGCACACACATAGGCTTTGGGCCGTGTGTCGGGATGCCTTGCCCTTTGGGGGTGGCCCTACGTGCACGTACGGCAGTTTGTTGGCCCTGCATGTGTATGACAGACTCCGGCTCTGAACATGTATGGCAGGATATGCGTATGGCAGGATGTGAGCCCTGCGCATGTACGGCAGGCTATTGGCAGGTTATGGGCCCTGCGCATGTACGGCAGGTTAACTGGATGTGGATTGGGTGATGGTTTTACTTATCTTATCAGTTTACAGTTTGTTTTTGATTATAAAATTTCAGTTCTTGTTTTATAATTTGGGACTTTGATCAGATTCAGATTTATTGATTTCTAAGAGTTTTTAAAGTGGATTTGAAATCGGTAATTATTTTCTCTTTCGTGAAATTTATGAAATGCTTTAAAGCTGGGAATCTCAAAGCGTGACAGTGAGGTGTTGAGAACTGTTGAATTTAAAGGATTAGGCGAGAATCGGTTACCGTGGTTTGAGTAATAGAGGTTATTTGAGATCAAGGGTTTACATGAGGGTTGATTCTAAGTTATTGGAAAAGTTAGTTGGTTTCTAAGTTTGAGCTTAAGGTGTAACTTAAGGAATCTATTTGAGGATAGTGGAAGGTTCAGTTGAGGTTGAAAAGCTGTGAAGTTAGGAATTCTTTATCTTTGGTGCTAAGGGTTTAATTCTGTTATTTGAGGATATATGAGTATTATGGGCTTTAGTAGATTTGATTGGTCTAGAGGATTTGGTGATCAGGTTGAGGATTGTGATTTGATTATTTTACTGATTTATTAATTTGAGGTTTCTGGTTAGTTTTCACTCATACGAGCTCTAGTGAGCTTACCGGGTTTGTGTGTAAACCCGGTGCACCTGTGGTTGGGTGCAGGGTTTGGTTTTGCAGGTTGAGCAGGCTGAGGAGACAGTGGAGAGAAGACGAGACAGTGGAACCAGCCGTGTTTCAGAACTTGGTTTTACAATTTGATTTTCATGTAAAAGGTTTTACAACTTGGTTTTTATGTAAAAGGTTTTATGAAATTACAGTGGTTTTAGTAAAATTATTTTATATTCATGGCTCACATTTTCAGAAAAGGGCCCACAGTTTCAGGAACAGTTTTCAGTTTTAGCAATTTTTCACGTGCCTGAGGGTCGGGGCGTGACATGTATTCATAGTTGCTCAAGTTAAAGTCATGCATGTATTATTACTAATTAAAGTATAAAATACGTCACACACAAAAGCTGCATTTTAGAATAATGAATAATAAACAAGACCTACATACGTAGAAGTAATTATTAGGACTAAAAGTAAAAATACTTGTTTTTTAATGTAGCAGATATGCATGTTTAAAAATCTTAAACCAAAACATGCAAAACAAAGCCCCCAATTAACTCACCCATTGATATCTCTTTTGGGCAAAGGTTGTGGTCTCACGCCCTGACCCTCGGGCACGTGAAAACCAATTGAAACTTAAAACTGTTTCTGAAACTGTAGTCCCTTTTTCTGAAACTGTGAGCCATGAATATAAAATAATTTACTGAAAACAACTGTAATTCACAAATGTACGTTTATAAAATCAAAACTGTAAAACCTTTTATATGAAAATCAAACTGTAAAACCAAGTTCTAAAATGCTGCTGGTCCCACTACCTCGTCTTCTCTCCACTGCCTCCTCAGCCTGCCTGACCTGCAAAACCAAATCCTGCACCCAACCACAGGTGCACCGGGTTTACACACAACTCGGTAAGCTCACTAGAGCTCGTATGAGTGAAAACTAACTGGAAACCTCAATTTAAACTCAATTAAAATAATCAAATAAAGAACCACCTTAATGCCTTGAATCACAATCAGTTCACAAACCAGAAATCACAATCCTTAACCTGATCACCAAATCCTCTAAACCAACAAATTCACTGTGATCAGTAATACCTCGATTATCGTCAATTTAACCTCTAAACTGAAAATCACCTCGAATTAGTCTACAAGATCCTGACCTGGAATCCAACTAAATTCTCCAACTGGAATTTACTAATCCTCGAACAATAACCACTGATCCTTACTTAGAATCCAACTTAATCCTCAATTAATACCCACTAATACTCTAATCTCTTACTTAAACCTTTAACCTCAAATAATCCTTTAAACTGTCGGGATTTCCAATCCTAATTCTGTACCCCCTTAACTAGCAAACAGCAACCAATCAAATAAGCACACAAGGCAAGCAAGTAACTTAACTGGGACTGAAACTTAATCACAAGACTGAAACTAAATTCACTCACAGTGACCACGCGAGAAGACCGAACTGCCCTTCGTGGCTCTTTTGCACGGATTCCAAATCCGGCAGCACAACGGCATCGGAAATACAATTCCCGAGCCAAGCGTACCTGCTAAGACCAGACAACCAACAACAGCAAACAGAATTCACAAACAGTCCGCTTTACAGCTAAAACGGGCGGGAACCACCACATTCGGTGGCTGCCCGGCCCCAGAAAACAACTACAAGGTCCAAGAAACTCACCCAAAACTCACCAGCAGGTTCGGATACTTGGCCTGAGGCCAAAAACCAAGAAAACGGTCGCTGGAACCACCACACACGGCGGGACCCGCGGTGGTCAAGGGGTAGTCAACAGCGGTCAATTGCACAAAACTGAAACTCACGATTAGCTAAAACGAACTACACAGGCACGTAGAGTATGTGGAGGGGACCAAAACTCAAACCTGGGTCGACGGCCAAAAGTGGCCAAAAAAGGAGGAAAAATGGTCGGAAAGCCACCGGCCAACCCACGCTCGATCCGCCGTCCACGGCGGTCCAAGGGACGATCGAAGCACACCAACACGCTGGGCTCGACGAGTAGAGAAGATCTGGGCAGGTGGGAGGTCGCGTCGTCGACGGAACGTCGCGATCGCCGCCGTGACGCCGACTGTGCACGATTGCCAACTCGAGTTCTGGGCTGTTTCACGGGGAGGCGCCACCATGAGAAGGAGGAGGGGAGAGAGGCGAGCATGGCGAGCTAAAGTTTGAGCTCAGCCGTCGCCGGACGCGTCCCCACGCGCTGGCGGAAGCTCCGGCTGCAGGTGAGGGTCGCGAGAGGGAGAGAACATGCGGGAGAGGGAGGAGAGAGAAAGTGAGGGAGAACTTGGGTTTCTGTGCCTTTTAAAATCCAACTTTTCCAAAATTACAAGTTTGCCCCTCTCTTTACACGTCCATAACTTCCAAATCGTAGCTCCGTTTGACGCGTGCTTCGTGTCTACGAACTCGTGAGAACGAGACCTTTCCAACGGACCCAAAGTCAAAACCAAAACTTTGTCCGAACAAAAAGTCAACTTTTGCTCCAAGTTTAAAATCAACTTGAAATTCAAAAACCTCCAAAACGTTTTACTTTTCAAATAAAATCCCAAAAACCTTTAAAAGCTTTTCAAAACAACTTTGGAAGGTACGAGGTGTTACATGTGGTTCCTGTTGTATGGCACAACTTCAGCTGTTTTCGGTTATTTTTGTTGGTAGTTGAGTGTTTCTAGTTTATTTGAACAAGTAATACTTTAAGATTAGTATTAAAATACATTGAAATATAACTCAAATTGCTAGTTAATTTCCAAACCATTGAATAGTACATACCTTGCCATCCCCGTCCCACCATGCCACTAACTTACGCCATTGGTGCTTGTTCAGACGATCATCATCACATGTAAACCTCTCATCCATATCGACATATGGATCATACCATTTCTTCTTCAGTTTACACTTCCATGCTTTCCAACGGTCATTCAATTTGTCCTTCATCACACCTTTGATTTTGTCTTGCAATTCTAGTGTCTTAGGTTCCGACCAATCTATTGCTGACTACATAATACAAATATGTAACACTCAAAGAATATAGCACTAATTTATGTCATACATGTTCTCATAACAGATACATTAGACATCCTATATATATTAACTTTAAAACCCTCCAAGCCTGGGCCACTTGGTCTCCTTCAGAAAAGGTCTTGAAGCTCTTGGCATTTATGGGAAACCTAGCAGGACACTTTGCAAGAATTGCAATCCATGAGTGGTACCTTGCCACTGTTTTATCAGGGGAAACTGCTTGTCCCCTATTATTAAATACTAACTTCTCAGGTCCATCAAGCCCAAAGTTACGTTTATTTTTACCTCTCTTTGTCTTCTTGTGTTTTTTTGTAGGTGGAGATTGGTCACTTGTCTCACCGTGCAAATCACCATCAATTACTCGATCAGCAAACTTATCCATATTCGCATTGCCATGATGTTGGGTAAAATTCTCATTACTACCACCTATTATATCATTTGGCACCATTTTGTTATCGTGGTGGTAGAATGAACTATTGAGCAAGTCGTCATCATTGTCATCCCACATTCGGCCCACCATAGTCGGTGATTGTGTTTCATTATTAGCCGCTAGTGACGTAAATAGGTTGCCAGTATTAGGCACGTAACCTATACTGTTCTAGAACAACCAATGTGGTGACGAATTAACGTAAGTAAATATCAATTGATAATTAGAGTATTAAGGTTTATTTAATATTTGTGGTTCTATAATTATATACTATTAATGCATGCAACAATGATATATTAAATGAACTATTTGGCTGCAGCTTCACTCATTAATTCCTCTTTACATGCATGACCACTAGAGTTACTATGGAACCAGTGAACAACTTAAAAAAAAAAAAAAAAAAAA
>QANT01000756.1:0-30528 GCA_003254885.1 Purshia tridentata
TCTATAATACTCCTATACTTCAACATTAATAATCAGGTATAAAATTTTAATAATAAGGTAACAAAGCTTATTAGGTTGACAGGTGTTTTTTTTAATTACTGTTATTTACTTTTTTACCCTTTTTTAATCTTTCAGTTTTCCATATATATATATATACCTTAGGAAATTGCTGGTAACAAGGTACCACCAACCTTTCTCTTCATTACATAGCCTAACCATTTTGCTACTGGTTAGTCAACAGTGTCCACACCTTATATATATAGAGATTGAGTATGTACGGGAAGAATGATGAGATCGAAGGAGCTTTGGCTACAATCCGAAACCAAGCATTAGCGATGATCTTCACGCCATGACAAGCATCAACGTGGAGCTGCTTCTCCACAGAAGCCACAGTCTCATCAACTCCAACTCGTAGCAGAACTTCGACGATGATCATGGAGGGGCTGAGTGGGGGGTCTTTGATTGGGGTTGGTAAGATTGTGATTATGGGAAGGCCTGGTGCAGAGGAGAAAGACCAAATATGTGTGTTTTTTATTTGTTTCAGAAATTGAACACCCAATTGAAACGAAAATTAGCTAACACAATTACTTGTTCTGAAACTGAAACTGTGTTTTTGAAACTGAAACTATGTTTCTGAACTGAAACTATGTTTCTAAAACTAAAACTGTGTTTACTACTGATGGAAATTGGAAGTGAAAATTGAACTGCAAGTTTTCCATAATTGAAATTAAGAGTTTTTTTAAACTGAAACTGAAAGTTTTTTATAACTGAAACTGAAAGTGCAACTGAAATTGTGGGTGAAATTGAAACTAAAACTAAATATATGATTGTGGGTGGGTTGTGTTACCTAGAAATTAAATTTGTAGTTGTGGGTGAGTTGATATTATCTAAAAATCAAATTTTGTGGTTGTGGGTAAATTGATGTTACCTAGAAATTAAATTAAAAATAAGCTATAAGTAAATTATTGAGTTTGAATACCTTTGGTTAACTTTTTTAATGATCAGTACCTTATAATTAAATTATTTTATAAAAAATATAATATAAAAATATGATAAAAATAGTATTATTGTATATTTAAATATTCAACTTGCATGCATGGGAAAAAAAAAATCATAAGCTTTTCATTGTTGACACAACTTCATAATCTGAACTTCCTTTTTTACCCCTTTTGAGGCTTTGAAATCAAACTACTTGAAATGCTCTCAGACTACCCACATCAATCCCCATTACCCAACCTAATTTTCTCATCTACTATTATTTTTTTCCTTAAAAATAACAACTTAACAAGTGATGTAAGAAATGAAATTTATATGAAGTTAGTTTCAATGTCTACTTAACTTATTAATTCATTACATAAGTGATTATGTGTTTTATTTGATTTAGCATGGTTTTATTATTTTTTTTTCCATGTTCTTCCCTTGTATATATATGCAGATTCTGGTCGATTTATTTTGCAAAAACTTTTTTTTTTTTTTACATAAAAAAATCAAATCATGAACACAATACAAAAAAAGTATATGTAGAAAATGAAATATGAACCGGCTAATATATAGCTCACAAAATATTTATCTAAAGTTAAAATCAGTGATAGACAATTTTAATTTGCAATCTCCCAAATCAGTGATAACCATTTCAAAGTGAACAAGACAAGCATCAAAGTGAACAAAAGAAGCATTACACCACTTTTAAGTAATTTGTGTTCATCGACTAAACATCTTCTTGGTTCGATCTCTAGTTTTCCACACCTGAAAATAACAACAAAATTCATCAATAGATAAACATACTAGTTGATAATTAAAACAAAAATAAATAAATTATAAAGCCAAATGATAAAATACATTAATTTCATAACTTATCAAAAGGAATACTAGTACTTGATGCAATGTGATTTATCTACACGTAACCATTAAAATATAAGTACAATACACGTAAAATAAAATAAAAAATATTCACCCATAATTATAATACCCAAATTATATCTTACAATTGTTTTGAGAAATATCAAAATTTTCAGTCATTGAACTTGCATGTCTCTGACTATTATGTACTTCCACATTGATGTCAACCTGAAAAAAATTACAAGGGAATATATATAATTTGTAAGCAAGACAAAGAAAATAATAAAATGATATAAAAATCAAACTTTCACACTAACCTTTTTTTACTTGTATTTTCTCTTATTTGTTTGCTGAATTCCACACTTTATTCTTTTAGGAGCTCCTTTTGTTTTTACAACTTGTGGGTCACGCAAAGGTATTGCAAACAAGTTATTATGTACTTGCTCTCCTTCCAGAATATCATATAGTCCACATTTGGGTTGTTCAAAGTTTTTGAGAGATTGATTCACCATTGAACATTTTTTCAAGGCTTCTCTCAATGCAAGATATGCAATTTCAAAACTCTCTTGAGATATTGACCCCTCCTTATTCAACTTGGTAGCTTCTTAAAATAGTTCATCAAAATGTTGATTTTTGGATTGAGTATCTTTTGGGATATGCTAGATTGAATACTTGCTCCTCACATTTTTAGTCCATCTCTCTAATATATAATGAGATGGGATGTGAAAAATCCCCAAAGATTGAAACACAACAATGACATGTCTACAAAGAAGCCCAGTGTATTCAAATAGGCAACACAAACAATAAATCTCATCCTTTTTTGCATCCCATACTACCATGAAGTCTTCATTTTTTCAAAGTCTTTAACTTTGAAAGTTTGGGACATGTTTTCTTCATTTACTTTTAGAAAATAACATCATGCAGCTCCTATAACACCTCAACTTGGAATTTCTTAAAAACTTCATGTGTGTAAACCATGGACATTTGTTTTTCAAAAGGTGATGGAGACTTCAAAACAGGTTCTTTGTTCCATGTTCTAAAATATGCTTGAGCTTCTTTTTCTTGTCTATCCTGCAAAGCCACCTTGTATTGTTCAACAAACTCTTTCAAACTTGTCTTCTTATTCACATATTTATCAAAAAACGAGTTTATACTTTCAGACCTTTGGGTAGTAAACATCACAGCAAAGAATGTGTCTCTTATGTATGTAGGCACCCAATATGAACAATCATCACATAAAAAGATGCAAGCCATTCGTTCTCTTTAAGCTCAAATCTTTCAATCATGTACGACCACCTTCTCTCAAATTCTTCACTTGTCCATGAATTGTAAATGCATTTATTGAGTACTCTCATGAAACCGTCATGTTTTTTTCATACATGACCAATCCTTTCGGGGATTTTACTCAATATATGCCATAAACAAAAGCGATATCATGAGCTCGGAAATACCTTAGCAATGGCTGACTTCATGGCTTTGTCTTGGTCAGTTAGGATAGCAGTTGAGGTCTTCCACCCATTGATCTTAGTCATGTTTGCATTAACCAAACAAATGTTGGTATATTTTCACCTGAAAGCAATTCACATCCAAGTAGTATAGTTTGACAATGCTTATTCACACCAATAAATGAAGCAAATGGCATCTTGTATTTCAATTTGTTTGTGATATATTTGGTATCAAAAGAAACAACATCCCCCAAAATCTTATAATCTTCACGACCCTTTGCATCAACCCAAAAGCTTGATAATTGAAAAACTTGAAAAAGCTTGAATGATATTTGTGATTGGGGATTTGATTGTTGATTGATATGTTCCTTGATGCTACACAATGGGCCGGGCCATTACTTGTTCTCAAAGAAAACTCCTAGTCCATCTTTGAGATTTAAAGAGATAAAATCTTATCCTATATATTGACTTGGTCTCCAAGAAAATCCATTCTCTTCTTTGAGTAAACTTGGGCTTGAAGATATAATATATGGCATCAATTATCTAGAAATCTCTTCTGAGTATGGTCTTGATCTTGACAAGACTCCTTTACTTTAAATTCTAAACTTGAATGTACTCTTGTTTTGGTGAAATACTGAATGAATATAGAAGTCCACACTTAAGCTGTCGGCCGTAACTCATCATCCTTAGATATTGAGTAGGCTTCCATGATGTTCTTGAATCATCTCTAAGACCGCGGTCGAAGCTTCCTTGTCAACATAGGTTGTTTCCCTGTTTAGTTGGAATAACATGATCGCAATCAAGCTTGGGTACGGCTATCAACTAGGTGAGGTTGCTATATATATATATACGGCCGTCCATGTGGTTAATGGCCATAAAAGTTGTCAACCTAAATATTAGTTCACTTCATAATTTGGCCGAAATAGAAATCAGCTTAAGCTAGAATCAAGATAATGATATAAATTATCTCAAAGCCTAATCATTGTTTTCACTTGGCCGTCGGGCTACTGCCTAATTTTAATAGTGGCCAGAATACTAGAACTTGACATGAAATCGAGGCTTAAATACATATTAATTCAAGCCGCACAAGGATATCCATCACGTGATATCAACCCAAACTCACTTCAGCTATTAGAATGCAACCCAAACTCACACTTAAGTTTATTTTGTTGATGTTTTAGTTCCTTCATTATGTATTTTGTTAGAATGCAGCCTAAACTCACACTTAGGGCCTGTTTGGATAGGGGTTGTTTTGGATTTGGATTTGGATTTGAGCTCTCATAATCCAAATTTATTTATTTGGAATAATTTAAAGGAGTATATTTAGACTTGGCCCAAATCCAAGACGGATTTGAGAGGGCTAAATCCATGAATTTCAAATACCTCTCCAACTAGGTATTTGAAATCCCACCATCCCACTCTCTCTCTCTCTCTCCACTTCACCTCCGTCCACAATTGCCAGAAACCACCACCGACGACTTTCCAGCTACTTTCGTGCGACTTTTCTGGCTACCTCTAGCAATTTTCCGGTAACTTCTCTGGCCATCCTTCGATGATTTTTTTTATTTTTAATCAATTCTTAAATTGTAAAAAAGAAAATTAAAAAAATTGAAATACTTCGTAAAATTCTCGCATTTAAATTTTGTATCCAAATAATAGAATTTCAAATCTAAGAATTTCAATTACATAAATTTCAAATGCATAAATTTAAAATTCAAATTCAAATTTAAGAATCCAAATGAAAGTTTATTTTGTTGACGCTTTAGCTCCTTCCTTACGTCTTTTAGTTTTCCCATCGGTTGACTACATGAATTTTTAAGTTTCCACAACTCTCACTTCAACTGAATAGTCAGGCATGCAAGTTGAATATTTAAATGTGTTAGTGGGATGGAATTGATGACCGACTACCAACAAGTTTTGAGTGCGAGTAACTGTGATTCTGTGAATAGCATTCCTTTTTAAGGATTTTTTTTTTTTTTTTGTGTGTGACAATCAATTAAAAAATTCTGTGAATAGCATTCCTTTTTAAGGATTTTTTTCTTTTTTTTGTGTGACAATCAATTAAAAATGCATCCATCGATTATATGAGGTATTTCAAGTTCGTCAATGAAGAGAACAATATTCCAAATTTTTAACCAACAAAAATTTACAATATAGCACATAATGCACATTTGTCAAAATTTACGGAGGAGAGAAGCTGAGAAAGTTTAGGGAATCGGATTAAGAAGTTTAGGGAAAAAAAAAAAATTAGACAGGGTGATCAAGAAAGTGTTTTATGGAGGTCAGAAACCAGAATAGCAAAACTGAAAAAAATTATCAGATATTCTTAATTACTCTTTTCTTCAAATCATACAACATGAAACTTTTCCAAGACCATAATTTTAATACAGAGAAATATGACCAACAGAACTCAATATCATCACCTAATATTTGCCATATTGCCTCAACCCCAAAGGCAAACTATATTTACAGTCTTGCTGTTCCAATTGTTTTCTTTATACGAGCAATGAAGATGAGTCTCTACATCAACAAAAGAAAAAAAAAAAAAAAAAAANAAAAAAAAAAAAAAAAAAAAAGGTATGTATATACCAAACATAGGGTTAAGCCTAAGTTCGACCTTTCTGAAACCAAAACATGAATAATGTCACTCCAGAAAAAATACACCAATAAACTGGGAAACTATAGCAGGCAACAGGTGCAACGGTATAGCAATTACCATCTTCTACAATAATCTATTTTTCTCCCTAGGTACATAAATACAGTCTTTCCCAAAAGAATACAAGAGGCCTACTCAGCTGGAGGTGAGATGTCCTTTCAAGCACAATCCTCACTCATTTCAAGCAAACACATCCAACTAATCAAAAAACCTCAGATTCTTCCCACTACATACAAGTGATACGCCAAAGGTTTATACTACACGAACAAAAACAAAAACAAAAACAATAAAAAGAAATCTTCACCGTCCTTAATCCCTGCCCATGGAAGAATGTCTTTGTGCACCAGGTGGTGCAGTTGGCCTTGGGAAGTTGTATTCAAACTGTGCACCTGCAATTTGGGGGGCTTCCACATAGGGGCTCTGTGACACCTAATATTTTTCCATAAATATTGAAAGAAAAACAGATAATAAATATTAAAAAAACGAATATACGAGGGTTTCTACCTCCTGCCCAGACTCCCAACTTCCAGTCCCCAAAATAGGAGAAAATGCAAGAAATGTAGTTTCAGCATTCATTGAAAATTTAAGAAATCCATTACCCTAATCATGGTATTTAAAGGTAATTTCATTTGTTTGCTGTCAGCAAAGAGCTGATTTAGCTAGCATTGACTTTATTTTGTTTTTATAATTTTTCTTATGGGAGCATTGACAGTGGTTATAATCTTCAGTTTGATCAAATTGTTCCTTTTTTTTTTTGTGTGTCCTTTTTTCACTTTCTTCCTCTCTGCTCAATGGTGTCAAATGAGACAATATTCTTCTAATTTTTTCTTTCTGGCAAGTAACACCTTGTTACAAATTTATTCATCATTAAAAAGAGCAAGCCATAAAGCATTTAAATCAAAATGAAGCGCATGTGGAATATCTATACATTATTTCAGTCATGTCCCTAAACGAGAATACCAAAGATAAAAAAATAAAAGGCATGACAGGGCCCTGTTTGCATGCTATATTACGAAATCCTAAGAAGGATCTGACACATGAAATGAACTTAACAGAAGAGAAGGTACCTGTGATGAAAATGCAGCATAAGATGGCTCTTCAGGACTTGAGGACTTTGGTGTTTTCATAGGAGAACAGGCATCATAGCTTGATTCACTTCCATTCAGTTTATGAACAGCAGCACTATTTACTGTACTTTCACCCTCATTCCCATTGGACTTGGTACTCTATATGAATGACATAGTTCTCAAACGCATTAGGCAATTAATGAAGGATCTTAATTATATCCACATAGAATCAGTAAAAAGGTCAAGAAACAAATACCTGGAAGATTTTTCCAAGAGTTTTCAACCCCTTTGCTCGTGCACGGAGTTCCTCTTTCTTGGCACTATTGTCATGAAGAACCTAAGATAAACCATGAAAAATTACAACCAAACAAACTGGATAAAATTTTTATTCATGTATAAGCCAACTACCAAATAGGAACACTACCATCTGACAAACACGAGAAAGCGTTGCCTCGATATCAGCCACATTAAGCTTCCACAGGGAATCAATCATCACCTTCTTGTGAGATTGCATATATTCTTCAAGCTCTTCCTCAGTATAATTTCCTTCTGCACTTAATTGCTTTTTCATGTCTTCCTGCAGCTGGATCAAAGCAATTGCACCTGGTGCCACCAGAAAACAAAACAAACAAACATATAAATAACAGTTTATCAACCAATGAATATACTGATTTAGTCAGAAAGCTTGTGTGTATTTTTGTAAATTTATACCTTACATGCCAAAAAATACAGAAAAGATTATGTATATCCTTTCCCAGTCAAATATCAAAACACATACGGATAAACTGGATTGGACCCTATTAATTTGGGTACCTGACAACCCTGGTGAAGGCCATAGTTCAATTGATCATTGAAGCCAGCAATTACAGACATCATGAAAACGTAATTTAGGACATGAACGGTGATCATTGAAGCTAACAAGATCTACTAACCTGTTGCTGCCGTTACTTGTGATTTAATGAAGTGCCCTTTATTTCTAAACCACTCAGCAATAAATGGCACACCCAAATATATTGCTTTCTTCCCTAGTTCTTTTGCTGCCTGTCTGGCATATATGTATCCAATTGTATTCAACATATCAACTCCATAAGCTGTAAAAAAACAGACCCATTAAAATTGATAAACAAAAGCTCAGAAAATAAGCATAAAAACTGTCCATAAGACATCAGTCACATTGTGTGTATCGTAAAATCGGTTCATACACCCTGATCAATGAACTATTTGCTCAGCACTTTTTTTAACCTTCAAAAGAGAATAAAACATTTTGGAAAGAAAAAAAAGAATAAACTATCGAGCATAGAGTGGATGATAGTGCCAGTTAAACAATGTGTCACTGCATAATAAGCCTCTGACATGGATGGCAGCAATAGTTTTTATTGAGTTTACAGAAATGTCATCCATGATTAAATCATAAATGAATACCTAAATTACAAGACCTCAAACTTAACAGTAATATTCTTGTTGACTTATGAGTCACCTTGTAGTACACATGCCGGTTGTGTTTATCAAACGCGCCCAGAAAATATATAAATTATATACTGGCTTAGTAAAATTATAACCGAATATTAATATTTTCACATAAAGAACAACTCAATGTAGGCCCTGCATGGCAATGCATCACTGAAAGTGTGTCCCAATACAATATTTACAAGAGGCTTATTAAAATTCAAGGGAATACATATCAGGCAAATCTCTTCAACTTTAACACAATGGAAAACCCAAAAGCAGTTGAAAGCTGCAATTATTTTTTTCTCTTCACCTAAATCCAATACTACAGACAGGGATCAATTACCTGCATTGGAAAGCCTCGCAACTTCAGCTTCAGCGTGACTAACAAAGTCCTCCTTGTTTCCTTGCACATATTGGTTGAGTCGATTTTTCAGTGTTTCGACAAGCTTTTCCTCTCTTTCCTTTTGAACAACCTGTAGTAAAAGAAAATTTGCACAAAAGTGACCAATGTGTTATAAAAGCATTTTTTGAAGATAAATAATTGCTAGTCCAATACAAATTTAAATGAAAGGAAGAACTACAAAATAACACACAGAACTATTTACTTTATATTGTGAGAATGTAGAGTGTTGTCCCACATGGAAAAATTAAAGCCTTGCATAAGAGTTCATAAGGTCTGGGCCTCTCCACCCATTGCTAAATGGTTTGGGTTTGGATGCCTAGATTTCATCATATATTACTAATGTAGTGCTCCCAAAGAGAACATTTATTTCTAACTGAGTTGTTTCTAATGCATCAAAGAAAATCATAGGTAAAAAATCGTACCCGCATTTTTTCTTGCAACTTTTTAGCATCAAACTGTTCCCCCTCTTGGAAAATATCTAGTGAAGCCATTGATGCCATGGCTAGCTGGCCAATATATTCCTCAAAAAGCTCACTACCAAAAAGCATAGCGAAGATTGCTGCAGGATCAATAATTGCATCTCTGAAATAAAGGGACCATTCCAAAAAAAAAAGTTAGAAACATACCACTTTACGTTAAATTTTAACAGAGTTTTAAAAAAAAGGTGAAAATTCATGTATTCATGGATTAAGAGCACAAAACTAACGTTGAGATTCCTGATTTTCCATAA
This sequence comes from Purshia tridentata, assembly GCA_003254885.1. Classification (NCBI taxonomy): domain Eukaryota; kingdom Viridiplantae; phylum Streptophyta; class Magnoliopsida; order Rosales; family Rosaceae; genus Purshia; species Purshia tridentata. The sequence goes on from QANT01000756.1 coordinate 9,590, forward strand.
GCGTCATATGCTTGGCGTTGGGAGGGATCACTTAACACTTGGTAAGCTTCTCCCAAAACCTGGATCCAGTCAATAAAAATACTTGGTTAGCCTCTCCCAAAACCAATAAAAGAAATCACTAATAATTCAAAGTCCCCCAAGTCTTCTCACAGTATAACTATATTAAACGGAAAGGAGATAATATAAGAAACTATTGCTCTTCAAAAGTGCTTGCGAATCCAGTAGCCCTGAGCCAAGAACTTGTAGTTTACAATATGCAATTGCATGAAATTGAAACAACATAGTCTGGGCATAATTGATAATCTGATGGTCTTGCCTGGAAGTTTTGTGCTGCAAGAGGGTCATTTGGGTTTTTATCTGGATGAACCTGCCTTGCCTGCAACCCACAGAACAAAAAAATGGTGATTTTATAGTTCATATACAATGATTCATAAGAGAAGCTCATTCCATTTTCTTTTCCCATTTTTCTTAGACCCATCGGTCCTTAAATGTTACCGATGGATCCATAGAACCTATGAAAGAAGAAGTAACTGATACTGATACCAATTCTGATTACCTCTAATCAAATTTATAAAGCTAATCATCAAAAAATGAAAATCCCCAAATATTCATTCTATCAGTTTTCAGCTAATAGTCTAACTAGAATAGAATCGGTGAGCATAATCATAAACAAGTGGCGACAAATACAATGGGTCGTGCTGTGTCAAAGACTGAGAAATTGAAAGAAAAAAAAAATTGCAGAAGAATGGATAGGAGAAATGAAGAAAGACCTTCATGTAATAAGCTTTTTTGATCTCGGCCTCGGAGGCCGAGGGGCTGACTCCAAGCACGTCGTAGTATTCGGTCTCCTTCACCATCTTTTCCGATCGGTCAAAATCTTTGCTTCGCAGTTCGCAGGGGCAGGACAGGAAGGAACCAAAAATACTGAATAAAAATTTGAAAAATTAAAAATTAAGAAGAAGGAGAAGAAGAAGAAGAAGATAAGAGAAAAAAAAAAATAATCAAAATAATAAAGATTCCCCTGCTCCACACCCCACGGCGGACGCGTTATTGCCTGTTACTAATACTAATAGTCCAGTAATGTAATGCTACCTCTACGCCTTTACCTATATAAAAATATATTTAATTAAATTAATTAATACAAAGACCTCGGACACTTGGCGTTGACTTTCAGCCTCTACCGCGTTGGTAGTAACTAATAAGTTATTGGAAGGAAAAAAAAAAAAAAAAAAAAAAAGTTATTAGCCTTTCGGTTTTGCTCGAGTAAGGAGAATTTGTCCACCTAAAAGTTAGGTTAGGTTAGAGTTTGATTCTCTTAAATGTAACAAAAAAAAAAACTTAAAGAAATCTAGATATAATTATTGTAATACTTTTACTTAGGGGGTTTTTAGAGTGGACTTTGGTATGATATTGTGTACTTGGCTCTATTTGGCCTTTGATATAAAGGTGTTATGCCATTATAATACAATAATACAATCTAAGGGTCAATAAATTGACACCTCATGTTCATCTTTCATATAGTTACATTGGTGCGATATGGGCCATGGTGTTTGATCCAAGTTGTGGTGTCATTATGCCTATGAGATAAGAGACCCTAATCTAAGAAAGGCCATGGGGTTATTAATTTTGATCCAGTTAAGAACCCAACTCATGATTATGTTCACTGTTTAAATTTCCATCAACCCTATTCTCGATTCTTTGGTCTTGTCCCCCTCAAAGTTTCATAATCAAATTTTGAACGCCATGGAGTCTTCACCATATTCAACATTTTCTCACCACCTTCTTTGATCAATTATTGTGTTCATGAAAACAATATCTCAGTGGAGGTTTGATAAACTCATCTTCTTAGTACTATTTCGCTCATAGTTTGAGAGTGTGTCAAAAAGTTTTTCCTTTCATCTATATAGTTGAGTAGATTGATTAATACTTTAATAAATTGGACCGATCTATAAATCACTCTTTTTTTAATTAAGTTCATAAAAATTATTTTACAAAGAATAAATTTTACATAGTGAAAAAATAAGTTCAAATTTACTCTTGAATGGAGGGGAAGGAGGAGGCAGAGCTTCTTCTTCAACAACCTGCTTGATTCAACGTGGTCCAGTCTAGCTCTGTCGTTTTCTCAAGCTTTTGCTTTAGTTCTATGGTTTTACTGCTTGAGGAATACTATTCACTTTCTCCAAATTCACATTCTTCATTTACATTTTCTTTTATTATTTTAATTTCATATGGTAAATTGATTATCGAAACCGTTCATTTGTTAAATCTAACAATAAAGATTATTTCTACAAAAAATCCATCAAATCGGAAATCGTTTGATTATAATTATGATAAAATAAACAGACAGTAACAATTTCATTTACCGTTAGCTTTTTTATAACAATTATATGATCAAACGATTTCTGATTTAATTTATTTTTTGCAGAGTTAATCTTCAAATAATGATCTAAAATATGAACGGTTCAGATCATAAAAATATATTTTAAAATGTGAATAATAAAGAAGAAGGTAGATGGAGAAAGTAGAAAGAGAAGGTGAATAGCATTCCTCTTTCTGCTTTGTTTTACATCCAGACCGGGTGTTGGGTCATAATTGAAGTAGACCGGGTCGTCCGTCCATGCCATGGTCCATGACCCATTTTAATTATGTATTATCCCCTCCAATTCTAAAAAGTAGGAGAAGTAGAAGAAGGAATGTCGAACGCAGTTGCGAATGGGCTTGCAGGAGCTGGAGGTGGTATCATTGCCCAGATTCTCACTTATCCCCTCCAAACTGTATCATAGCTCTCTCCCTCACTATATCTCTCTCACTTTTAGTTTTGAAACCAAACCAGAGTCTGAGTCACTTCTCTCACTCTCTCTTTTTTGGTCAATTGCAGGTCAATACGCGCCAACAAACCGAGAGAGTTGCCAAAAATTCCTTGGCTAATTCCAAACGTCTTGGGACTCTCCTTCAAATGCTTCAGGTAGTAATCTTAATCGTATTAATATTATCATAGTCGTCTTTGTGTTCATTTCATCTGGGTTGTTTTTGTTTCCAATGATATCAGGTCATAAGGACCGACGGTTGGGGAGGACTATACAGTGGTCTGAAGCCTTCTCTCTTTGGGACTGCCGCTTCACAGGTTCTTCTCCTTTGAAAATTCTAAAATGGTTTTCCAAACCTCTCATTTTCTTTAATGTTTGTATGTTTGTTTGTATTTATGTTTTTATTTTTTCTCGAAATGATTGGATAAACTCATAGAACCAGAAATGTGCCACACTCTAACGCTGTAGAGAAGAGATTGAATGTTATTGATCAGTGGTGGAGGGAGAAATGTTGTTCAATAATATTTAAACAAAACTCCAAACGCGCACATATAGGTACACGGGGGCTACTAAGGAAACATACAAGAAATAAATATAAGACCAACCCAAGTATACACAAGTATTAACATGACTTACAAACCATATATATATAGAAGAATCATACCTCATTCTTTCCTGTAGTGTTTTACTATTAGCTCCACAAATACAGTAATAGTTTCTAGTTATCTAAATGGTATGTAAAATGTTCATTCTGTGTTATACATCGTAATGGTCTCTTTGTTGACTTTGCAGGGCATTTATTATTATTTTTACCAGGTCTTCAAAAACAAGGCTGAGGCCATTGCAGCTGCGCGTAGAGCCAAAGGACGTGGAGATGGTACTGTTGGGATGTTTTCTTGGCTTCTTGTGGCAGCTTTGGCTGGGTAAAGAAAGAAATCCTTTCTTATGCTATTGAAATAGAAAAAAAATGTTTTTTTAATTTAAGTCTTTTAAAACAACCATGCCTTAAGGGAGTTTGGAAGCCTAGGTAAGAGTGTGGTCGAGCCATTTTTGATAATCTGTCTAGTTGGCTATAATAGGTTTGATTGTTGAACTGACATTTAGTTATGATGGATAGAGGTAGACATGACTTCTTCTCACTTACATTGACCTTGTGGTTTGATTAAACTTCCCTACAAATGTTTATTTTGCAGTGCCTTGAACGTGTTGCTGACAATTCCTATATGGGTTATAGTGACTCGAATGCAGGTGCCTTTCTATTTTCTGTACACATATACTACATTTTTTTAACCACCTTGTTTGCAGTTTTTTAATGTTTGTGATTAAACACCCGTTGGAATATGTGTTCAGTCACTGAAAAACCCACTCTATTCTACTTCAAGTAGTCCAATGCTTTCTCAAGAGAATTTTATATGCTAAGCAAGTTGTGATGTTGCAAAATAACTTTGTTCTACTTTTTATTTCATTTTACTTTTTAAAGGTAAAAAGAAATTTGCTTTAAGGATTGCGTCCACAATTTGCACTGTAGTCCATCTGGGACAGGCCTTCTTTGTGGTGGTGCTCACTAGTTTATGAATAAAGAAACTTTCAAGTGCACAACTGATGGAGACAACACCAGGTGGGTGTTTCCTATGATTATAGTGTGCTTTAGATGACAGAATTTTTTTGTTGAGAAAACACATAATTTATTGATCAAACAAGCAAAAGGTACACCAACAGTAGACAAGAAGTCCACAGAAAGAAAGGAAAAAAATAACTACAAAAAAGCTGAGCTAAACACCAGCAGCTTAGAAATGATCTAATTTCAATCTAGCAAAATAGTTGAAAGGGATAGGTCCTTGAACTCTGATGAGACTGAGGCCCAAAGAAAAGCCAAATACCTCACCCTTTCCCAAAGATCCACCACTCCCACCCCTAGATAATCATAAAAAAATATTTATTCCTTTCCATCCAAAGATGAGACTGAGGCCCAAAGAAAAGCCAAATACCTTACCCTTTCCCAAAGATCCACCACTCCCACCCCTAGATAATCATAAAAAAATCTTTATTCCTTTCCATCCAAACCACCCAAAAAAAAAAAAACCAACCTGCAGCAGCCCCAAATAACTTTGGCTTTCTTTCCTCTACCAAAAGCAGCATGTTTTTTTGCTAAGAAATAGCAGCCAGCAGAAATCACCCAACTCACTCTAGCTTCTTTAAACAGAATGTGCCACAGTTGAATGGTTAAGGGGCAGTGAACAAACAAGTTATCAGCATAGATGACAGAAATTTTGGTAACTAGAAAGGTTTAAGGAAGAGAAAGTACTAAGGTTACTATAATTTTAGAGAAATTAGAGAAATAGAGAATAACAGGGAGGAGAGGAGAGAAGAAATGAAAGGAGAAGATATCAAGGCACCAAGTCAACAAAACTTAAGTTTTATCCAATTGATTTTCTTTTCAAGAAATGGCCTTATTTATAGGCTTCAAATAGAACTCTGAATGACTCCTATAAATGCTAAAAGACTCAGTAAATATATAAAAAAAAAAATTTAATAATAGGAGAGTCTTAAAGACTTGAGTTTTTTTTTTTTTTTTTTTTTTTTTTTTTTTTCTCTNTTGATACCCAGAAATCCCCCGAATCCGCTTCACGAAGACACCTACAACCTTTAGAAGACAGGAAACTCTAACAAATAGCTAGGTAGGTACCTTGAAGGGATTTGAACCCTAGACCACATGGTGCAAACCATGGGCCTGACCATTCCAACCCAACCCTCGTTGTTAAAGACTTGTGTCTTTCTGAGACAAATAAATTGACTGTTAAGAACACTTGACATTGACTCTTAAGACTTGTGTCTTGCTATTTTATTTTGTTGTCTAACTCTTAAACTACCATAAACATTTCATTCTAGACCAAAAGGCAATTTTCGTTGTTAGATTTGGGCCAATAGGCTTTAGTCTTAGGCTTCCAACAAGGATATTTCTTTTCTAACCAAGCAGTAGCAATTGCATTCAGCCCTGTCACATTAGCATGATTCATGCCTACTGGAATCTCCATCATATAGAGCAATCTCAAAAAAAAAAAAAAAGAGAGGATGATTTGTGGGTTACTGTTCACGTCACATTTCATTATTATAAAAAAGTTTCCCTGGATGTTTAGACTAAAAGGAGCAGCCATTATTCTATTATTGATTCTTCTGCAAAATTAAGTTTTGTGGAGTTTTTCCTACATCACATACATTTACATGCAGAGTATATGAAAATTGGTAAATATATGCCAATTACCTGTAATTCTTTGAATGCTTTAATGATTATAAATGAGATTTCATTTCCAATATAAGCATATCACTTTGCTTTGCATTTTATCAAAAAAATCAAGGAATGACTTTTTTTTTTTGCTCTCTTTCTGAAGACACATACTCAAGCCGAGAGAAAAATTATGGAGGAAAGAAAGGAAGCTCTCTTGAGGGAAGCTTCTGAAAACAATTTGACAGGTTCAACATTGCAAGACAAATTGGCCAAACTTGATTCAGAAAAACCTCATCCTTATGGAACTTTGCTCGCGGTTGGTAAATTTAACTTTGTTTGTCCATTCATACATTTTTCATTAACAATGACAAATGATTGTTATTAATATTTGGTCAATATCTTTTGCTTTCTGATCCTTGAGTAGATGTGTTACACCCCCAGCCCATAAAAGTTAGAAGGTGTGAAAACTTCTCACACATGCTTCTATTTATGCATAGTATTCAAATATGCGGAAATTCAAATTCTCAAATATAAAACTTAGTAAAAGAGTGGGAAACCACGCCCATAAAAATTCAACAAAAATTAATAAAATTGCTTACTCTGATCGAATGTGTATTGTGCTATATTTGATGTATTATGTATACTATAAAGGAAAATGGTCAACGTAATATCTTATAATCACACCAACATCAAACCTTCATCGGCATTGACATCATCATATATATATATATATATATATATTTGTTGCTTCTCATATATGTTGTGTGTGCGTATACTGTTAATTGGTAGGTACATGAGGTTTATTCTGAAGCCGGAATTACTGGATTTTGGAAGGGCATCATTCCAACACTTATTATGGTTAGTTTTGTGATAATTGAATAAACTCTTAGATGCACTATGAATTACCTTCAGAGTAATGAGTGGTTCTGTTGATAGGTTTGCAACCCAGCAATACAGTTCATGATTTATGAAATCTCTTTAAAGCATCTTAGGGCAAAACGTGCTACCAGAAAGCAAGGATCAAAAAATATAACTGCTTTAGAGGTATAAGATCTACGTGGAATGATGGTTTTGAAAGCATTTGTAGGTTTTTCATTTTCTCTAAAAGGTCCTAATAACCTGGCAGTAATAGTCCACATGAAGGGTGTCACTATTAGATCTCTCTCTCTCTCCCCCCTCTCTCTCTCTCCCCCCTCTCTCTCTTTCTCTCATACATTAAATTATTATTTTGTGGATAGGTTTTCTTGTTAGGGGCCTTGGCAAAACTTGGAGCAACTATCTCAACATACCCATTGTTAGTTGTCAAGGTAAAGTTTACTATTTTTTCTTTGCATAATCCTATGGGAGAACATGGAAAAAAAAATGGTTATATTGAGCTGCTCAATCCCATTTCATGTGGGTGAAGTCCATATGGTTATTCATTCACATTGAGACTAGGCCATGAACACTGTTTCTACTTCTTTATCTCACTTATCAACTGTGCACAAATCTGACCATCTCCGAGCCTTTTCTTAGTATGCTTTTGCAATGGTATATTAATTTTCCAAGCCTCTTCTTGAAAAATGCCCAATAATATGTTGACTTGAGCCTATGCAGTCGAGGCTGCAAGCAAAGCAGGAGATTGGCGGGAATATTTCACTAAGATACTCAGGTTCACATTTTTATGATTTAAATCGACTCATATTTTTGAAGATTATGATTATATATTTCTCATTTCTGTCTTCTTTTCTTCAATGAATGACCATCCTTTTGACTGGAAACTGAAAGCCAGAGATTTTTCCTTGTGTTTCTCTATTTTGCATGTTATGTATCCATCATTTTTATGATACAGAATTTTATACGTTTCTTTACACCACAGGTACTTTTGATGCTATATTGAAGATGATACGGTATGAAGGTTTACCTGGCTTTTACAAAGGGATGAGCACAAAGATAGTACAGAGTGTTTTTGCAGCTTCTGTGCTTTTTATGATTAAGGAGGAACTTATCAAGGGTTACATGTTGCTGGAAGATAAGTGCAATAAAATTAGGTCTCGTTCAGCAAAATGATTACTTTACAATGTAACATCAAAACCGTGCCCTTGATCAAAATCTGCAATATATATAAATAGAGTTCTAGCCTTTTCTTCAATAATAATCCATAAAATTTACAAGAGTCTATAATTTTTTTTAAATCTATTAAAATCTTAATTGAATACACACTCTTTAATTAAGCGGGATTGTATTTTTGATTAGAAGCAAAAGAAATTGCATTGTTGGGACTACCTTGCAATGTGGTCCAACAAATTTTAGATTCTCATTTAAGAATCATTCATACAAGAAAGTCAAAATTTAAAACTTGTTTGACCACCTAATTATCATGATAGTTGTTTGACCCAGATTATTTCAACTATTTTTAATTACTTGATTACCATAATATATTTTAGATTAATTTTTTCTATTTTATCATTTTTTGTAAAAAATTATAGATTAATTCGACAATATACTGTAGAAATATACAAAAAAGTTCAGTAATTGATTGTCGAAATAAAAAAAATATTTTGGCTGACTAATATCGATTGATCTAAGAATGATCAATTTAGTAATAAAGAGTGGTCCGAATATCTTGGCTCTAATTGTTTTAATGTTTATTGAAAGCATTGCATTGGTCTATATTGGTGACTAAATAATTAGATGAAGACCTTAGTTGGGATCATTGGCTGCAAAAGGTCTGAAAAATTATACATGGCCCAATAAATTTCAGTAAAAGAGGAGGATAGTGGGAAGGGATAATTTGGTCCAGTCCCAATCATGTAAAGTCCAAATTAGTAAGTTGAGTCATGTACAGTTGATATTCCAAAAGAAGCAAACAGCTTATTTGCATAAATGATCTATAATAGGTGATCTAAAATATGAACGTTCCAATTATGTGTTAACATTGTCGAAATTATAAAATCGAGGGGTGGGATGGACCTTGAGATCACCCTTGGGGTGACTAGAAAATTATTCAAATAGAAAAATATTTGGGGGTGACCCAAATATTTTTCTATTTCATATGAGCCATAATGAGACACGCCCATGCCATCGTGGATTGTGTGGTGGATTCTGATTCATTCATAAGAGCAGTACAATACGCCACGCTTTGCTTACTGGGCCCAGGCCGCCAAACAATGTGGCTGCAATTATTTAACGCCACAAATAAGCAGACCCGAAACCGAAACTGATATTGGCCAGCCATTAACACAATATTGTAATATTAACGCCATAAGTAAGCAGGCCTGAAAGTGATATTTGGAAAGCCATTCAACAGTATCGTAAAAATAATTGGACTGACAATAAAAAGAGAAAATTATAATTTAGACCTTTGAGATTTGGGATATTTCGCGACTTATATTTTATAGTTTTAATATTTTCAATTTAATAATTAATGTTTTGATTTATTTATATTTGATTATTGTTATATTTGTAATTGTCTAATTAGATATTAATTGATGACTTAACAATTACATGTCTCAAATTTTTTTGTCAACTTGTAGGATCGAATGGTACATCAAGTTAAAGCACATTTAATGAGACAGTTTAAGAGGTTGTTTGGCCTTACAAATCAGTAAAAATTTTGAGATTTATAATTATTATATCATCAATTAACGTCTAATTAAATAGTCAAATATATATAGTTGTCAATGATAAATACATCAAAACATTAGATATTAAATTGAAAAAAATTAAAACAACAAGGTGCAAGTTGTGAGATACCTAAACTTGAGGGTGTAAATTGTAATTTGCTAGAAAAATAATTATAATAGTAATAACAATTTGACGAATAATCAGACCAGATAGAAAACCTTGAAGTGGTGTTTTGGGTGCAAGTAGCACTAGCATACACTGCACAGCCATCTTCAACCATCAGCTATGGGTGTCGCCGTTGCCGTTAGTCAACCGTTCTGCACTTCGTGGAGGCCTCGTGGTTGGAGTCCGAGTCCGAGTCCGAGTCCGAGTGCGAATCCGAATCGGAGTCTTTGCAAAAGGAGCAGCAGCAGGAGCAGCAGCAGGAGCAACAGAGTAGCGAGAGTGAGAATAAGACCAGCGCGGGCAGCTCTGGTGGAGGCCAGACCAGCAAAGCCTACGACGCTGAGAGATGGTGGTGGTGGTGGTGGTGGTGGAGCTGTGAAGGTTGAGATCTATAGAGGTGGCGGCGGGGGTCGAACCGACGACCTTCAGGCAGAGGCAAGGGCCTTGGCCCGTGCTGCCAATGCTTCCGTTTACAGCCCCCAACTTCTGGTGGTGAAGTACGGTAATAACCCAGTGAAGGTAATTCGAAGGACTCTGCAGATTTTGATATCTCTGGGTTCATTTGGGTTGAAGCTATTTGTGGACCAGAGAAATGGGGTGCTCGACCAGAATAAAAGACTGCGGGCCGCCGAGCTGCGGAGGATTTTTACTCGTTTGGGGCCTACGTTTGTGAAATTGGGTCAGGGCTTGTCCACAAGGCCTGACATCTGTCCGACTGAGTATCTCGAGGAGCTCACAGAGCTTCAGGTATGCATTTATGTTGGTAGCTAATGAAATTCCGAGTTTGAATTTGGATGGCGTGATTTCAAAGAAGGTTCAAAATTGGTTTAAAAACTGTACAATATCATTACATGTGGATGTATAAGAGCGTATGTATAAGTGTCTAACTAAGATGCTAAAACAAGTTACTTCCTTTACAACTGAACAGGATGCTCTGCCGACATTTCCAGATGTAGAAGCATTTGCCTGCATTGAGAAGGAGTTGGGACTACCACTCGACTCCGTTTACTCATCCATATCCCCTTCTCCAATTGCAGCAGCTAGTTTAGGTCAAGTCTACAAAGCCCAACTGAAGTATTCTGGGCAGCTTGTTGCTGTAAAGGTGCAACGTCCAGGCATTGAAGAAGCTATAGGACTCGACTTCTATCTTATCAGAGGTGTAGGATTTTTCATAAATAAATATGTTGACATCATAACTACTGATGTGGTGGCTCTAATTGACGAATTTGCACGCAGAGTTTATCAAGAGCTCAACTATGTCCAGGTTAGTCTTCTCATTGACATATTTGTATCACATATTCACCAATCACCAACTACTGACATGGTTTCCTTTGTTACCTGTCATTTTCTGTTGAGTTGAGAATGCTTAGTTCTTGACAAGACAAAGCATCTTGTAACTGCAGCCTTTTTTATTCAAATATTGCTAATTTAGTGAGGTGTATCACTTTTTAAACCATGCTGAATGTAAAAGTTGCAGTTTCATAATTTGCATAAGGTTCTTTCGGGTTTGAATGTTAATTTTGACAGGTGCATGCAGGAGGGACAGAATGCGAGGAGGTTTAAGAAATTGTATGCTGACAAGGCAGAAGTTCTTGTCCCAGACATTTTCTGGGATTATACCAGCAACAAAGTGTTGACGATGGAGTGGGTTGACGGAGTCAAATTAAATGAGCAAGAAGCCATTGAGGGTCAAGGGTTGAAAGTATTGGATCTCGTGAACACTGGCATACAGTGCAGCCTCAGACAGCTACTTGAGTATGGATATTTTCACGCAGATCCTCATCCTGGTAATCTCTTGGCAACACCTGAAGGAAAGCTTGCCTTTCTTGATTTTGGAATGATGAGTGAGACACCAGAGGAAGCTAGATATGCTATCATTGGTCATGTTGTTCACATGGTTAATCGGGATTATGAAGCGATGGCTCGTGATTACTATGTACTAGATTTCTTGTCACCTGATGTAGATGTTACTCCAATTGTACCAGCACTCAGGAACTTTTTTGATGATGCACTTAATTCAACTGTGAGTGAACTTAATTTCAAAACACTGGTGGATGGTCTGGGTACTGTCTTGTATCAATATCCATTCAATGGTGAGTTGATAGAACTTTGTTGTGTCCTTTAAGCCCAATTCTATAATTTTTCAATACATCAGTACAGTATTCTCTGATCGAGTCTGATGGCTGGCATGTCAATTATTTTCTTGCAGTCCCAGCTTATTATGCATTGATATTAAGATCACTTACTGTACTAGAAGGTCTAGCCCTTTATGCTGATCCTAATTTCAAGGTGCTGGCTGCTTCCTACCCGTATTTTGCTAAACGGCTTCTAACGGATCCAAACCCATATCTCAGAGATGCCCTGATTGAGTTGCTTTTTAAGGACGGGAAGTTTAGGCATGCAAACTTTTGTTATCTTTATACTTTTATTGAAATTGGTCGTTGATATCACTTGGTGTACATGAACTACTTGAGAATTTGTTTACTTTGGTTCACTGCAGATGGAACCGACTTGAAAGCCTGCTGGTTCAGGGAAGAAAAGATAGAGATTTCTCTGCAAAAGATGCTTTACAGCCTGTATTGAAGTTATTATTGGGTCCAGAGGGTGAAGAGCTCCGAAATTTAGTTATTAAGGAGGCTGTGCGTGTAACTGAAGCTTTTATTTGGGGCACAGTTATTGATACATACAATTCTATGCCCAATTTTATGAGGTCTTTAATTGTTAATGGCAATGCTACTGGACCTCTTGTGATGAGTCTGGCTGAACAAGAAAGCATGATAGAGCTCCGGAATCAAGTATTGAGGATTTGGGGACTTCTACAGTCCTCTGAAAATTTCGATCCAGCCCTTTTACAGCCCATTTTACAAGTAAGAACCATGCTTGTTATCTGCATTATTTTTTTCCTATGTTCTTTCTAATTCTGGGTGGAGAAGCTGTTGTATTTGTTGTTTTGCTTCATTAGGTTAGAACTTAATCTATTTTAAGTGCATGAATTTATAAAATATCGGCTCCAATAATTTCAGGGGTGATTCTACTGATACCCACTTTATTGCTCATTATATCCCACTTAAAAAATTTGGAAAAGACAGGTTTGACCTTTTGTAAAAAGGAAAGTAAGGAAAAACAACATTAAAGAAAAAAAGAATTTCATTTACTTTTCATTGAAAGATTTCATGAGTCACTGAGAGAGAAATGAGAAATGGAATGATGAACTTCATTGGAAATCATTGCACTGATTCGTTACATTATATATAGCTAGGCAAATACATAAACTTACTGGCAAAGCCTAAACACTATCTAACAGAAGCCTAACTGAATCTTGAACTAAGCCAGTGGCATGCCAGCTGACTAAACATCCTTTCATGTGCTGAATCAACATTCCTTTCATTCCCCTTCAAGCTCAAGATAGAGGATCTATCATGAGGTTGTCTTGTAGCCTAAATAACTGAGCAAATGCTAGGGCTTTGGTAAGAATATCTACAATATCTGAGGTAGGCACAAAGTGCACTAGAAGATCACCCTTGATGGCTCTTTCTCTAACAAAATGATAATAAATCTCTATATGCTTTCTTTGAGCATGAAACATGGATTGAAAGCCATAGCTTTAAAGCACTAATATTGTCACAATGGAAAATTGGAGGATTTTCCAAGTAAATATGTCAAGTCACATAGCAAGCCATGCTAGTTCAGGAGCACTAATGGCCATGGCCCTGTATTCTGCCTCTGTAGAACTTCTGGATACTATGGCTTACTTTCTAGAACCCCAAGAGTGGGATTGGATCTCCCACCTAGTCTGCATCACTGAAGGTTAAAAGATATAAGATCTAAATCCCCTGCAGAGAACGTGATGTAGCCAAGTGTTCCCTTAGTATACCCCAGTATCCTCTATGCAGCAGCAAAGTGTACATCAGTAGGCTCGTGCATAAAGGGTAATCCATGTGTATATGGTACAGTCATCAATGAATGAAAGGGTGAATTTCATGCTGCTCCCTTCTGGTTTGAGCTTATTCCATCCAGCCCCTACTAGTTTCGCTTATTACCCACACACCCTCTGCTGTTAGCTATGAAAAGCCAGTTGACCAAGTTTGAATGAAAAATGTCAATTTTACCCTCTTAAGACATTAGAAAACAAATTGTTATTATGGTTTAAAATAGCAGTTCATTAGCTTACCATTTTCTTAATTTGAGTGAAGTTTTTTCGTGTTTGTTGGAATTTCTGTTTGTATTTTGTTCGGGAGACTAGTAACAGACATTTATCAATGTTCGTGTTTGATAGCCATTTACTGAACAACCTTTATGTGTTCGGTGGTGCCCTCCTAAACAGAATTGTGGGTTTGAGTTAATAGGGGTATATATGGTATAATGGTGGGTATATTAAGCATAAACTTCAGTTTTAAAAATGTAAGGTGGGTCAACTGAGCAAGGGGTAAGATGCTGAGCAAATAAATGGGTATGAATAACGCCACCTAATTTAGATGATATTTACACACCTAATTTAGATGATATTTACACTCTTTTTTTTCCTTTTCTTTATAGAGTTACACACTGGTTCAACTATGTTAATGATATTTTTGCTTCAGTGGTCTTTCATTGTAAATAGGATGAGGATGTCTTAATATCATGTCTTTGTCCAAGTCGAGAGATATTTTCAGAAATGAAGCATCATTATGGTTTGAAAAAGTTTTTTGTACATGTTATCCTTCTAAGACTTGCAATGTCATTAAAAAGGGTAGAATTGATTTGTTTATTGCTAAAGTTCTAAAGTGGTAAAGGATACAAGGGTCTCCTAAAAAAAATGTGAGAGAAAGAACCCAGGTTCTTACTGCGACTTTTATATTTTTCAAATGAAATTAGAATGGTCGCATTTTATTTTCTGCCAACCTTTTTTTTTTGTCTCTTCAGCCTTATTTTTTAGCTCAGATCCTCTGTTTTTTTTTTTTGGTCCTTGATGATTGTATCCTTCATCACACTTCAAACCATGTCATTCTTAGCCTTCAGTTAGCCTTGGTTACTATTTCTAATTGACACATTGCACATTGTCATTGAATTAGAAGTAAAAGACATAACTTGTTGATAATCATTTTAATGTATATATCATACATGACCAGGTCCTTCAACAAAAATGGTCGCATTTTATTTTCTGCCAACCTTTTTTTGTTGTCTCTTCAGCCTTATTTTTGAGCTCAGATGCTCAGTTTTTTATTTTTTCAGTCCTTGATGATTGTATCCTCCATTCAAACCATGTCATTCTTAGCCTTCAGTTAGCCTTAGTTACTGTTTCTAATTGACACATTGCACATTGTCATTGAATTAGAAGTAAAAGGCATAACTTGATAATCATTTTATGTATATATCATACATGACCAGGTCCTTCAACAACCTGAGGCACGCAACCTAGGGGGACGTGTTATTGGTGGGATCACACAACGGCTTGCAGCACGGTTGCTGCAACAAGTACTTCGAGTGCCAACAACAGTTCCTGCTTCAACTTTGTGACCATGGTAGAAGACACTTATATGTATGTTATACAATTCTCTCCACTTAGAGAGAATAAAATGATGATATTGCAATCTTCTTACCATTTTTGTCACCATCATTTGGTTTAAATGGAATGTACATGTGTGTGTGTTCAGAACATGCAGAGAACCACCAGTGAAATATGTAGGGGTTCTAGAGCAAGATGGTACTAAAGCTTCTCAACATAATTTTTACGTTGTACATAAACTGTTGCTACAAAATTTCTGACTGGAACATGTAAGCATCCACAGTGCATAGCATATGAACTTTTGGGCAGTTGTGGTTTTTATTTTACATTTGGGCATGTTTAACAAGAGGGCGGTTTAGGTACGCATTGTTATGATCGTTTGGATGATGAGGAAGCTTCAATTAAGGGATTTCTTAAATAAATTTATTGATGGGATTGCGTGCAGCAGGGACGAATTTTGGATTTCAAAGTGGGACTGGGGTGGGCTAAACTTAGCTTCGAGTGAAACTCGACGGTACAAGTACATTGTGTTAATAAAAAAAAAGTTTCATCAATTAAACATGCAATGTAAATACAATATAAAAATATCTAAAGTGGGCTATATGTTTCACCACTGAGTAAAAATTATTAATTATCGATATTATTAGAAAATTCTTTTTTAATGTGAATGATTATATAATTAGCAAAAAATTTATCCTCTATTTTGTTTCGAAGTTGGTTTTTAACAAGCCTTACATATGAAAAATCTCGTTCTATCCTTGATACAGAAAAATGAAGAGTTAACACTAGAAAAATCAATTTATCAATGAAGTAGTTTCTGCCAATCTTGTTTTCACTAATCTTCAACAATAATGTAGCAATGGAATCAATATTCAATAAATCATACGTATCAAATTTATAAAATCCCAATTGTAATTTCAAAGCACACAGAGTCTTGAGAAACCGAGAAAAGTGGAGCCCGCATAAAGAAAGCAACTAATGCTACTTATAGTGGATTCCACGTGTGGCACCTATATTGGAGAGTATGGGTGGGCAATGGGCGGGGTGGGTCGGGTGAGAGCTCAACTCGCCACCACCCACATAGTCAATGGGCGGGGTGGTTGCAAGTTAATCGAGGAGCGGGTTGGAGCAGGTCGGTGGCAAGTAGGCCGTTTAGGTATAGTAGAAATTAAAGAGGGTCAGGGTAAGTTTATACACATGCCAACCTCCCAAAATTGAAGCAAATTATTTATGCATATGCTTAGGATGATGTTAATAACACCTATTTCACTCATAAAAAAGGACTTATCTTCTCTCTAAAGTATGGAAATAATGTTTTTTAAATTACATAAGTGAGGAAAATAATAAATAAGGTAATTATATAAATAGATAATAATTTTACTAGCTTTTAACTTTTGTATAAAACATCCATTATATTCTCAATATTTCATAATCGGTTAAACAGGTGGTAATGGGTGGTGAAAAAGGGAATCCAAATCCGAGCCATCGACTATTGGGTGGGTTGGATGGAGACTAAACAGGTGGCGGCTCACGCGGTAAGTGGGGGTGGGCGGGTTGATGCCCACCTCTATGACTGGACCAACTGTCATTAGGGGTGGGCATCAACCCGCCCACCACCACTTACCGCCCGAACCGCCACCTGATCCACCCAATAGTCGATGGCTCAGATTTGGGTTTCCTCCTTCACCGCCCATCACCACCCGTTTAACCGATTATGGAATATAGAAAATATGATGGATGTATTTTACAAGAGTCAAGAGCTAGTAGAATTATTATCTATTTACATAATTATTTTATTCATTACTTTCCTTACTTATATTCTTTAAGAAATTTTGTTTCCATACTTTGGAGAGAAGATAAGTCATTTTTTATAGGTGAAATGGGGATCATTAACATTATCCTAAGCATATACATAAATAATTTGCTTCAATTTTGGGAGGTTGGCGTGCATATAAACTCACCATCATTTTCACTATTCCTAAACGGCTCACCCGTTACCGACCCGCTCCAATCAGCTCCCTGATTAACTTGCAACCGCCCCGCCCATTGACTATGTGGGTGGTGGTGGGTTGAGCTCCCACCCGACCCACCCCGCCCAGAGCCCACCCCTAACTGTCATCACATCAAGACAAGACCAACAGTGGTCGCCAATAGGTGCGTGACATCTGCCGCTGCTCGCGCACTTCACATGCTGATTTAATTGTTTTTTTTAATGCCCACCAAACACCGCTAGGCACATGGCACCAACGGTCACAGATCAACGGTCACAAATGAATTTGTGACTATTGCTTCCTTGGTTTCATTCACGCTGTTGCAGCCTTTTGAAGGGAAAAATGCCACCAGCCAATGGTGTTGTCATGTGGTCTCCAATAGTTGTAAATTTAAGAATGTGATCGTTACTTTTTTATTTTTTATTTTTTTCAATTTCACTCATCTCCCACCCCTATATATATGTGGTATATCACTATTCATAATTTTCACAACACATCCCAAATTTTATAGGCACTTTAGAAATTTGTAGGTAGTTTGTAGGCACTTGTTTAGAAAATTTAGTAACTTGTTATTCTTCTTCTAAAAATTTTATTTGTGAATGATGTTTTCTATGAGGTAGCAAATAGGTGGGAAATGAGAGTTGAGTTCTAAATGATAGTTGTTGATGAAGAGTGTGTAGTGTGGTTGTATTTATAAAGTTGAAAATGTGTGGTAGATTAGGAGATAGATGATGAGGTAAATGACAAATGAGAAAAATATTTAAATGGGTATTAAAATAATAGTATTTAAATATAAAGTAAATGATTATAAACCCCATTTTTGGACTCCCACAACTTTTAAGATCTAGATACTTTTTTTCATTTTTCAGGAGGCCCATTTATACAAATCCGGTCCAAAACTCCATTTCCTACTCTCACTCCATCTGTGCACTCATCTCTCACACTCTTCGTCTCTCTCCTCTCTGCACTCATCTCTCTCGCACTCCATCTCTCTCCTCTGTCTCACAGATCGATGAGCCCATTATGTACAGCATCTTGCTCCCCCACCCTCACCAAGATCGCTGCCTTCGCCATGGAGCACAGCCTAGCAGCTTTTTAGCTGGACCAGATCAACGAGTTTCGAGATCCAACCTCCATTGGATCTGGGCATAGGCTGAGGTCGTTCTTGACGAACCAAGAGAGAGGTAGAAGAGGAGGATAACTAGAACAACGAGGACTTCTCTAGTGGCTCTCTAAAAAATTGCAAAAAATAAAAGAAGGAAAACCCATCAACATCTTTCGTATGAGTAAATATTCTATGTCCTTTGGCTTTGGTGCGATTGTCATTTTGGTTCTTCTCTGTTTGCAATTTGGAATTTTCTTCTCATTTTTCTCCTCTTTTTTTTTGGTTTCGGAGAGGGGTGGGTTTCAAGATCTTTCTTTGCTCTCGTTGTCTATGACTTTCACATTTTTTTTCATTTGTACTTTTTTCAAGAGAATTATTGGGTTGTTGAGAGTTTTGCTTGGGAGGGAAGGTTTTGCAATGAGAATGCCTTTGTTGAGCTTCTGGGTTTTGCTTTTTTGGTATTATTTTTTGTTTCTTTAAACTATTTTTTAGTACGGTATATATATATATATATATATGTACCATTTCTATAATCATAGTTCTGTGAGTGAAGTTAGGAATTTGACAAGTCATTGATCGATTTAGTTTGCTCTGGTTAGGTGGGGTTTATGGAAACTTCACCAATTGTATCCTGATTGAAGGATTTGGTGGTTGGAGTCAATGATAGTGGGAAGGGTTAGTGATAATATTGATTTATATGATGATATGTACTTATATGCTTTATAAACATCCAAAATTTGTTTGCTCTATTCACATTTCAGTTTCATTCATTTTTTTTTTTGGGCTCAGATTTGTGCGACTTTCTGTCCTATTTAGTGTGTATGTCATATATTAGAGAAAGCAAATCCACNGTGTATGTCATATATTAGAGAAAGCAAATCCACACCAGGCATTACAATTTGTCCTTGTTGTAGATAGTCTTCTGGGTGCTTAATTTTTGAATGGTCCATTATTGTTTTATATTATTACTACTTCCAGTAGCCTACTGTTGAAGTAGGATGAGTATTGCTTTCTTTCAAAGAAGTTTGTATGCTGTTTCTATTATGAATGTTCTGTGGACTACCTATACATTAAGATTTGAGCATATTAACAATAACAACATGTTATTGTTACTGTTTGCCAGTAACAATGCGTTATTGTTATTGTTTGTCAATAACGTGTCCAATAGTAACAATGAAGTGATTGTTACTGTTTAATAATAATAATGCATAATTATTCTTTAATGAAAATAAAGTGATTGTTATTGACCGACAGTGACAATAAGGTGATTGTTACTGTCTGACAGTGACAATAAGGTAATTGTTACTGCCCGACAGTAAGAATAAGGTGATTGTTATTGCTCGATAGTGACAATTCTTGATATAAAAAAAAAAAAAGGAGCTTTTATGTTATTTTGGATGTATTTATACACAATAAAAATGTAAATTTTGTATAAATTGCGTTATTTTAAAGTTTTTTTACATCTCAAAGATATTGTACCGCTACAATAACACTGCTACAGTAACACCGTTACTGATTTTTTAAAAAGTGGGCCGCTATAGTAATTTACTGTAGCGCTTGAGCCGGATAAAGTAAATTTGTTGAAATGGGCTGTTAAAAAATCACCCTTAAATATATTCAATATTATCATTAAAATAAGAGTACTTTATTAATACGCCATAATTTTTTTTTTTAGTCATAAATTCAAAGTTTAAATTTATTTATTTTTAAGCCACAACAAATATAATTCTTTTTTAATAAGCCACAAAATATATTTTTAAGCCAAAAAAAAAATCGGCTATAAAAATAAAAAAACAAAAACTAAAAACAAAAAATTCTTAAAAAAAAATTAAGTAAAATATAATTCTACGAAATTATAAAGTGTGACTCCTAACTTAGAATAAAAAAATTAAACCAAAGTATAATTCAACAATAACTCAATATTAAATCTTAACTCAATAAGAATTATATTTTAGAGATAAAAAAATTTTGTTTTAAAAGTGCAACTCTTGACAACTCTAAGGAGTTATTTCAACTCCTCTAAAGAATCTTCCCAGCTGGTACTTGTTTGACTTCAAAGAAACCTCCTTTTCTTTATAGATTTTAGGGATTTGATTTTGTTGTTGTTGTTGGATTGCACTTGTGAAGCTGGTGATAGATTTCTCAACGTCTTGGTGGGGGCCCTGCAAGTTCGTAGAGCCGGCCATTCACACCATGGCTGCCAAGTTCACTGACGTCGACTTCACCAAGATTGACGTTGATGAGTTATCTGTATGTCCATTCATTTGTTAATCTCAATTTCAATTAATTAACTTCGTGAGCTTAGGATGAATTCATTTGTTAATCGACTGCAGATAAGAAATCTTGATAAGGTTAAAATAAATAATTCATACTATTGGAAGTCAAATTCTTAAAACTAAATAATTGAATAATAAAGAAAACTCAAATTTTGTAGCTACAAACTAAAAAATGTAATGACAATGGCTTAAAACTTTGACATTCGAAAATCTGTGGCTTAACAATAATTTACTGTTAAAATAATTACAATAGTATAATTATTAAACTATATTAATTT